>JAUZSU010022148.1:0-10713 GCA_034780255.1 Parotocinclus maculicauda
TACCATTATTAATTACAGGTCTGAAAGCTCATTAAAAAGCTACTGGAGACCCAACGCTAGCTGACAGAAAAAGGTGGAGCGGAGTCCTCAGAGCAGAGCAGAGCAGCCTTTTTTTTTTCTAACTGCACGATAAATGGAAGTGTGCAGATTAATATTTACAAATCATTTCCGCTTAATCTTCACTTAATCCCAATTTTGATTTATAGTTAACGTTCGTGGTGTTAGCCTGTATAAACTATATGCCGTATTGTAGCCCTTGAGACAAGCCATGGAACTGTTGTTGTGGAATTACTTTTTGGCAGAAGGTTGCGTCCTCATTCAAGCATATTTATTATGAATTTCTTGATGTTTTTTGATTTATTTTCTTCATTTATTTTGTAAAAAAAAAAAATTTTTGTATAAAAGCAATAGAACACTCCATGTTTCAACCAACATAAGGAAATGATGAGCACCATCATGGTGCAGCGTCATCCATTTGGTATAATTTGTTAATCATACACCTGACTATAATCCTACAAAATCCCTGCCTACGACCGAATCACAGCCGTGATGTTATTTGCGATAACACACTCCCTCTCGTGTTCTATTGCTTAAATAACATCTGCATGACATTCTGTGAAACAGGATGTTAAGATAAATGGATGTTGGCCAAACAATGATTTTTACACTACTGTCATGAAAATATAAAGGGTCTATTGATTTTAAGAAAACTGTGCATGAATGCATCAGAAAAGCTGCATGAAAACATTACTGTAATTTATGGAAATGAACAAGAATTGTAGCAGCACTTAAAAGGGTGGTATGATGGACCTGAGTTTGGAGGGGGACATGAGTACTACCTACATCAGGACAGCCACACACACTTAAAAATAGCATTTACAGCTTGTTACAAATGAGTAGCAGAAATCAAAATCAAATCAATATTAGCCATGACCACCCTTACCTTACCTACCAACTCTGCATCGATTCTTCTAGGTACATTTGTACAAAGTCAGGGATTTTGTAGGATTATAGTCAGGTGTATGATTACCAAATTATACCAAATGGATGACGTTGCACCATGATGGTGCTCATCATTTCCTTATGTTGGTTGAAACATGGGCAAAAGAAACAGCTGTGTAGGAGGCTTAAAACTGTCTAATGAACAGCCAGACTCTGCTCCAAATACGAGGCTGTGGATTATCATGGCAGGACTGAGCACAGCAACAGGACACAATGTAGTTGTAATGTACTCAGCAGGAAGAGATTTCTAAGCAGACTGAGGTTTTGAGATGTGCTGTTCAAGCTCTTTTGAAGAAGCACAAAGAAATGGGGAACAAAAGATGCAGGAATCAGCCAAGGACACTTGGTACAGCAGATGAAAGACACATCGTGCTTCCATCCCATTGAAACTGGACAATGTTGAGCAGTGCCAGTACTCAGAACTGGGTGGGACACTGGGTCTGCCGTGGAAACAAGACCAATGTCTATGCACAAAAACCTGGGAACTGGGGAGTAGAAAAATGGCAGCATGTGCTCTGATGTGATGACTAAAAATGTGAAATATAAATCAGTAACAGAAGGCAGTTTGTTTGCCGAAGGGTTGGAGCGCGGTACAATAATGAAATTCTGCAGGAAATAGTGAAACATGGTGAAGGTTCCTTGCAAGTTTGCAGATTGGCTCTAAATGTATTTTGAAAAAGGACACCCACTCCCCCACCACAAAAAAACAGCTCATGTCATTAAGAACTATCTTCAGTGTAAAAAAAGAACAGTGCTGGAAGGGATGATATGGCCCCCACAGTGCCCTGATTTCAAAATCGATCCTCTCTGGGAATACATGCAGAGATAAAAAGACTTGTGCAAGCCAGAAGATCAGTGGTTTGTTCTCCAAGATGCTTGGATCAACCTCCCTGCCAAAAAACTCCCTGCTTCAAAAACTGTGTGCAAGGGTGATCACAATAAAATAATTGTGTGATTGAGTTCTCTTTTGTTCATTCAATTTGTATTTTGTCAATTCACAAAAATAAATGTCACTTCTTACTTCGCAGCATTATTTTCATGCCCGTTTAAAACTTGCACAGTACTGAAGTATAGCTCAACAAGGTTTAAATCTGGGTATCATCCCAGAGAAGCTGGAATCTGATGGAGAAGTCTGAGTCTGTCAGCCTGTTGCCACAGTAACCCTCAACAGGAGAAGTGAAAGGAGAGTGACACAAAGACTGAAGTCGTTCAAATAAAAAATTAAGTGCATCAATAACTCATGCTCCTGAATTAAAGGACATGAAAGTTTTACCTGAGACTCTTATTACTTTTAATAGGCTTTTAAAAGCCACAAAATACAGGGTTTTTTTTACAGGTTTTACACAAAAAGGATTTCACCCCACATTTGCAATAAAACTGCAAAATCTCAAACCACAAAATCAGAAGCCTTAGAGAAAAAAAAATCCAGATATGCTAACTGTATAAACCTGGAACAACACACAGCCAGAAAACACAACAAATATCCAGATAAACATGTAAAATCTCACCCTACTACAAAACTCCAAGCATATGCATTTCAGACCAAGGTACTGTTTTTGATACTGCTGGGGTGTGCTGTGTCATACCCGTAGCTCTCACACCTACCACTGTCCTTGTTCGGCGGTTTCTCCTTCTTCACAGACCCAGCCTTGGCACTTTCACTACGCTTCTTCAGAGAACTCCCAGAGTTTTTGTTTGGTGCCTGTTAAGATGCAATAGATAAACCGGACGTCAGGACAGAATTAAGTGTCTGCATACATTAACTATAGCAAGACTTGTGTGGCCCTTTGTAATAAAAAAATTGGTTGTTTTGTCTTGCCTCGATGAAAGGAGTTTCTCCAAGTTGCAGGTTGTTGAACATGGCTGCATAATCTCCATTGAGATTCATCAGGTCCTCATGGCTGCCGTGCTCAGTGATGCTGCCGTCCCGCATAAAGATCACGTCGTCACAATCCACCATGTACTACACACACACACACACACACACACACACACACACACACACATGCTTACCCTTCTATAATTGTGTAGACTTGATAATTAACACAACATTAACGTTAACCTCTCAATTCAATCTCATGATAGAGAGGCCTGGGTTCTTTCTGTATGGAGTCTGCCTGACCTTCCCATGTCGTTAACTCTGGGTACTCCAGCTTACTCCCACAGTCCAAAGTCATGCGTGTTAGGTTAATTGGTTACACTAAATTGCCATTGACTTAAGTATATATGATAAGTCTTGAGATAACCTTGTGTATAGACATAACCTTGTGTAAGTTGCAGAAATGGTCACTGTTGATGATAGCAAAGTTATATAATCAGTTAACCAGTGCAAATCTTGCACTGAACAATACAAGAATATGTTCCACAGGTTCAAAAGCATTATATCTTTCTATCCTTATGGAGATATTTAAGCCCATCCAGCTTTTGAAAAGATTATGGCCTATAAATTGGACACAAGTTAAATTGATTAATGGGATTAGGCACATTTAAACATGCGGTCAAGCATTTACTTTATGCCCTTTATAAATTAACTGAAGATGTTTTGTTTAGACTCCACATTCCATCCCCTGAGCAAATATTCTAACAAAAGCAACCCAGACAGCTCTTTGAATCTAACAGCTGTATAAAAACCCCTGGGACTGTAAGATGGTTTTGTCCTGTACCCCCATCAGTGCCCTGAGAGATTTAAGATAGGGATGAAAGGAGCCTGTGCCACTCAGTGGTCACCCCTTTTGATTCATTTTTCTGGGAAAGAGCACAAAGGAAAACCACAGATGGATTCCTGTTCTCAGAGCTGTAATCACACCGCATGATTGGTGCTTGAATAAAGATACAGACTACAAACAAGTCTCTTTGGTTCACTGTGGTAAAATACATGCCTACAGATGATTCTACAGAATCAATCCTACAAAAAGTTAATTTATATTTAATAAAATAAAGAAATATTGTTTAAATTATGTTAGGTAAAATGATATACAAGTATTTTACACATATTTTACTGTTTATAATAAGTACTGGTCAGCTTCATGCAATTTTATTCAAATTTAATTTCATTACATAGATTCTTCTGTTCTCTTTACATGAGTACAGAACAGGTACAGTACAGAATGAGCGAATTTATAAAATGTAGCCACATGGCATCCCTTCTAATAGCATTAGGGCACTGCCTACATTCTGATAATTTACCAAGGTGTATTTTATAAGACCTTACAAGTGTATGTCTATAGACCTTCTTTGTTATAGTAAGAATATAATGAAATGCACATAAAACAAGAGAGAATTACTTTTGATATTTCCATGGTCTTTAGAAAATCAACTATTAAACATGTGACTTGTACTTGTGATATGTTCCCTAATTTTCAGAAGTAAGAATATGTTCGGATAACAGGAAAACCTGGGAACATGACTAAAATATGCATTTTAAAGTAAAATTAGGCTGTTCTGACCTAACTGTTAGGAGGTGCTGGGAGCAGTGGTTCCATGAGGTCATGCATACATAGTGAACAGGCTTTGGATGGCCCAGACAGAACAGCAGTAGAGATTATAATTTGATTCACCAACAAGCATGAGCAGCTTCCACAGTTTCACTGTCCACTCCACACCTTTACTACACATCCCTTTCTCTGCCTGGAGCATTTCCAAGCACTTAGTAGAAGGAAATGTGTTGTCACGGTGTATATGATGTGTTCTGCTATTGACAGTCAGCAACTATCATAATTCTGCCCAAAAAGTTGCATGTTGTACTTTTGGTGGGTCTGGTGCTTGAATGACGAGTGATGGTGATCCAAGTGTGGGCATTTTAGAGTAGCTAATGATAAGGCTAGCGTGGGAGGATAGCTGTGTCGCTGAAAATGTGCATAGCAGCCTCAAAATATGCAGCAGCAGACTTGAAAAAAGGTCAAGTCACAGGGCGCATCAATAAAAAAAGGTATTGCAGTATATTAACTAGTCTTAAAGCTAATGAATGAAGATAGTGAGTAGCGCTAAATACCAGCAAATACACACTGATGAACCAGCAATCAGTCACGCTCCAAGCCACTTCTTAAGTAGAGGATGCTGATTGCTTTAGATGATCTGCAGGTGCTTGAGAGAACAAGCCGCCACAATATATTGGAAGATCTGGGTGAAGGCATTTCTTATGCAGGACTCACCGCATACAAGATGTCGCCAAATCTGCCCCAAAACAGAGTAAAACCAATCAAAGCATACAACACATAGGACACACTCCTAACAGTCATTAATTTGTTTAAAAAAGTCTTGCTAGGAGAAGAAAACCATGAGTATTAAGCATTTTTTTCCCATAAGCAATAATGTAATTGGAATTACTCCTTTCCAGATGAAGTTTTAATGTATATGCACTCGCAGATTAACAATGGGAATATGTTCTGACAAATCCATCATAATTTAAATGTATCATGAATCGATGGGTTTAATACAAAATGGATATATCATAGCAGAGCCTACCTTAAACATGCTTAAAACACATACATTAAACTACAGTCATACAAAATCATTAACACAGTGTATTTTACAATAAAGAGTTGAATATCTTCTGTAATGTACTGAATCATGTTTTAAAAGGGAAAAATAAAAAATGTTTAGTCCAATGGCTAACTTAGGACACTGCTGCTCAGCTGGCTGCTGGCCGGATTCCTAGCCTAGGTGACAGAGTTTCATACTGCGCAGGGGTTCTCACTGTTTTCCTCTTGGTTGGCTGTTACTAACCTTCTTATCACCCATGATGGCTTATTTGCTTTAACAATAATGTACTGATAGAATGAAATGTATTTTTGATAGATATGAATAATAAAGAAAAACACGAGAAATACCGTGAAGACTTGTGGTCCTATGTATTGAATGCAACAAATCGGATGTCTAGAATTGCAAGTGCTCAAAAATTTTTTTTAGTCAAAATGCCTCAAGAACCAAGTTCCAAGGTCTGACTGTACTAATGAAATAATTAAGGATCACAAAATTATTTTCATCACATGCTCATCCGGAACACACTATATGGCCAAAAGTATGCAGATATGATTTCAAGTGATATTTGTTATTTTAACCATGCTCACTGCTAACAGGTTTATAATATGAAGCATACAGGCAAGGAATCTCCATAGTCAAACAATGGAAGAAGAATTAGTTGTAAAAAAAACTTCAGTGTCTATTAATATGACACTTTAATTGGTTTCCTCACTCTCCGCAAGTACTTCTTTAATCAACTTTCCACTCTAACTTCCAAAAGCAAAGAAATGTTTTGCCAACTTTTATGGAAAATTGACTGCCTTTCACAGAGGCCAGCCTGTTTCTTAGAGTCAGTTCTATTTATCTTATTACTGTATTTGAGAGGTGCTTGTGACTGTTGGACAGAAGAGTTGCAGAACCAATGATTTGAAATTGTTAGCAGTCGGACCTATCAAGTCATCATATTCAGACAAAATCACAGGTGGGTCATCTGTATCCAACATTAACATTTGTGATGGATGTTTGTAATGTTTTATTTTTAAAAAATCAGTGATGATGCATTAATATTGGCAGAAATACATCATATTTTTACTTGCTTCCTGCAGAGGTTATGTTAACTTCCTTTCATTTAGAAAATCAACAAACCCTGTAATTTATCCAGGTGCGGGCAAAAGCTAGCATAAGTGTGTACTGTATATAGAGTGTGTTTTTCAAAGGGGAAATGAAGTAATTTAGACTTTGCCTTGGCATCAAGTGCTTCATTAATACTCCATCATATCATGGCTTGTTCATCTGGAGAGAGATTCAAAAGTTACATACATCCCGTTAAAAGAAGGCTTTTGAGGATCATACATTTTTAACTATTGCCAACAATCTTAACAATTTCAAATTCTATGTTGCTTCAAGATGAACATCACTGCAGAATAATAATGGAGTGCACCGCCCTTGGACCTATACCACAGTTACATCACTGAGCAGGCACAGCCAAGGATTATAGACACAAGAAGTGACACATGACACCACAACTGATGCATTACATTAGCTTATGGAGATGTACGCTGGATCTAACAACTTGATTCCTGGGTCTATACAAAATCAGCACCATCACAGAGGCTACAGTGCTGAGTAAATGACCTTAAACTTCTAAGTACAGGGGTGAATGAGCCTCTGTACCACCAAATTAACTTATCCTCGTGTGTTCTAGTCTGCAGATGTAACAAAACTTCACACAATGGCCTTCCCACAACTCAATTACAGTTCTGCTGGACTCCGAGGAGTTCCTTTCTTTAGGAGCTGAAATTAAATACTGGCCTGTCAGGTCCCAGAGGGAAGGAAAGAGGAAGTGAAAAAGAGAGAAGCTGAAGGGGAGGGATTTTGTCAGGGCTTCATAAACATGTATATAGAGTGGAAAATCGTTGCCAGCATTCAGTCAGAGAAAAACTTTCCAGAACCCACTGGAGGCAGGAGGTGATAGAGAACAGGGCTCAAAAGCCCAGAGTTTACAGGAAGGCCATCCAAACAACAATATAGTATTCTACAGTGGCTGAAACCACTAGGGTAAAAAAGCGTTGGACCAATTTGACCACAGAAGCTAAATGCCTTTTATCAAAATAAATAAAAATTGTTTGAATAATAATTATTTGTAAAGTGAATGCAGTGGTTCTATGTATGTTTCCTTTTAAAAACCAAAATGGCCTATTTTTAGATAGCACAAAGAAACAACTATAGACTTTACTTAGAACTGCTATTATAACACTTAAACATGAATAAAGAATGTACCAGAATCCTGCAGAGCATGTCTCCACCCACAGTGGAGCTGATGGAAGACCACTGAGCACATATCTGATTCATGCAGAATAACGTCAGTTTGCAAACAGTCCAGTTTGGTCACTCTGACAATGTGCACGTCTAACACTGGTGCTGTCCACAAACTTTTATGATGCTGCCATATATCTGGTCCTGTACTACTCTGCTACTATGGTTCTCACACTCATTCCTGTCTTTATTTTCATTTTGTTTGTTTAAGGTTAAATTGGAACTAGTCATACTTACTCAGACCTGGTCAATTTAGTGTAATCAGTTAAACTAATGCATGTCTTTGGGCTGTGTGAAAAAAACTGAGCACCCAGAGTAACCCAGGCAGAGAGAGGCAGGCAGGCAGCATTTACCCAGTAAACCTCTCCACCTAGTGGCATCAGACTTCATCTCCTATCGCCATATCAGTCTTGCTCAGTCACTGCTCCATCACCTTCGTCTTCTTTGTTGATAAATCCCACTTCTGACTGTAATGTCGAAGAGCAAACAGGAACTGGAAGGGTTCCTATAAACTGTGTTCTATATACCAACAGAGCATGCTGGGTGCAATCGGGAATCCCTGCCTATTCTCAACACTGGCGGCTGCCAGCATTGCAATATGTAACAGATTACTAGTTTATAATACTTCAATATAAAATAGCTCAGCAGCCTGTGCTTCAAAACATTTCAAGTTTAGTCCAGTAAGAGATTTACAAGATGATTACATCCTGCTAGGGAAAAGCAATATATCAAGGTTCTAATGATTTAAAAAGTGAACTACAGAAACACTGGAATTGTTTATTGTATGACCTCACATCCTACCCTTGCACATAAATATGAAGATTTGTTTTACAGAATCTGCTGTAAATGGTGGCGTGCATGGTGCCCTGACAACCGAAGGAGAGAGGGAGTTACTGCCCTCTACTGTGGCCTGGGCATGGTTGGACTGCTTTCTGATGATGAAAATCAGTAGAGTGATGCTAAGGTAGAGGAACATCTCTTTGTGTGGTACCAGAACATAAGCTCGGAAAGAAAAGGGAAAATGTAGTTAGTTTTTTATTAAGGTCACAGAGTCTATTAACAATCACTGATGCCATGTGCAGCATGAAACTCCGTCAGCATTACTTATAGCAGCATAGCTAAAAAAGAGAACCAGAAGCCAAAAGAGGTCACATGAGACCTCAGCAACCCACCTTCCAGAAATCAAACAAAAGTAAGTCTGTACCATAGGTTATGGAGTAAGCAACACGCTTTTTGCTAAATTGGCATTGCTAGATACAGTTCTAGTAAGAACTACACATTGAAACAGGACACATGAAGAGCTGAATTTCTAATTTTACAGATTTTGTATACAACCCTTTGTGCTACATCTAGATTATGCCTTGTTCAATAACAGGGTTAATTAGCTAAGATAGCTTATGTAAGGTTGTGGTATAGAGATTTTTTTATTGGCTAGTTATAACAGTACTAGCTGCATATATCCCTTACAATACCGATGCACTTAAAATACCCATGTGAAACTTAATGATTTGTTTTTGCAAGAATGGTTTAGAATGACTAGTGAAAGAGAGAGCTTATTCAGCTTAGAGCATCTGGATCTTCTTTCACTTTTGATACACATTTACAATAACCAGATGCTTTTAAATAAATTGCTGCTTAAGCGCCCAAATGCAGAAACGGATTCAATTCAGACAAGAACTATCATGCCACCATTGTCCAAAAGATTCTACCATCCTGTATACCAGACATAAACATAAATATTTAATTCAGTAAAGGATCTGCATATAGTTTACAGTATGTCTTAGCTTGATTGGAATATCAGTCATGTGAAGTATAAAAGTGACTGTGGTGGCCTAGTGGTTAAGTTACTGGACCAGAAGGTCCAGGGTTCAAATCCCACCTTTTCCACACATGGGTCCCTGAGCAAGGCCCTTAACCCACAATTGCCTGGATTGTAAGACTGTATTAACTTTAAGTCGTTCTGGATAAGATCATCTGCTACATGACCTAAATGTATAAAAATGGAGCCACTTCACACTGAAGTTTGATAATGCTGCCCCTCACCAATAAACACTGCTATTTTCACTTTCCGAATCCACTCCTTCTGCAAAGAGGGAGTCAGGTACATTTTTCCAGGTGTTTTTCTTGGTCTTGACATTCAGGGTAGTGTGCAGGAAGCCTATCTCTCTTCCAGACAGTATCATAAATAGTGAGTGTAAAATACAATCTGGAGAATATATTTCTGGTAAGACATATCAGTAGAAGTAAGTGTGTGTGTTTATGCAAGAGTGAATGTGTTAAGCACGAGGTGAGCAAGAGGTCATCTCACTCTTTACCGCCAAAGATTTGGAGGCCATCCAAAGTGAGAGGATCAGCAGGCTTTCTCTTTCTGGCTGATCACAGCAGTGGTTAAGAATGATGTGCAGTACAATAAGTGAGTTTGTACATGTGCCTTGAGCATGATCTGCATTTACCACAGGTGAGAGGTGCAGGGGGTATTGGGCCATGAACAATATGAGAAAAATACAGGAGGTGCCTGACAGTTATAACAGGAGTCTCATAACTTTAACTCATTTAGTATAGTGTGCTGTGATTAGGACTTGATAAACAGCATCTTTTGCTTGGTATCAGCTGGCAATACATGAACAATCTGGAACTTATTATACAAATAATAATAAATTATATATATTATAAAATAAATTATATTATTATTAAAGACTTTCTGAAATCTGAAGCCATCCCACCTATATAAATTATACAAAACATTATAAACACTCATGAATAAGGAAAATAATATTCATTGTATTACTGAGATATATTAGAGAGTGAGGGAACACACAATATTTTCGTAATTGACGTGTTGAATGTGTATGAAATAAGCAGGCCTAAGCCCACACTTAACAAAGGTTAAATCATTACAGATAGCTGAGTTGGAGAATCTCTTAAATGTCAATG
>JAUZSU010022159.1:0-10713 GCA_034780255.1 Parotocinclus maculicauda
ACATTATATCTAAACAATCTAAATATAAACAGTTTTTATATTTATATATATATATATATATATATATATATATATATATATATATATATATACATATAAAACCTGTTTATATTTACATTGTTTACATATTATCTTTATATATTTATATACATGTATACATTTACAGTATATTTTAATATAAAACAGCAGAAGACCACACTGGGTGCCACTCCTCTCAGCTAAGAAAAGGCAACTAAGGTTGCAAATTCCACTGGATCACTACAGTCTGACAACAGAAGATTAGAAAAATGTTGTGTGGTCTGATGAGTCTCGATTTCTGCTGTGATTATTCAGATGGTAGAATCAGAATTTTTCCATGGTGTAATAGAGTGTGTTTATTTAGTGTGTATAGAGTGTGTAATATTTCCTGTTTTCTTATTTTCATATGATGGACCATGTCCATCGCTTAATAACCAAAGTGTACACACCTTCTGATAGCTACTTCCAACAGGATAACACACAATGTAACAAATAATTAATAAAATAATATCAACATGACAATGAGTTCACTGCACTTAGTAGACTTTACTGTCACCAGATCTCAATCCAGTAGAGCACCTTTGGAACGCCATGGAGCAAGAGATTACTATCATAAAAGTGCAGCCAACAAATCTGCTGCAACCATGTGAAGCTATCCTATCAGTATGGATCAAAATCTCTGCAGAATGTGTCCAACTCCTTGCTGAATCTATCACATGAGGAATTAAGGCAGTTCTGAAGGCAAAGGGGGTCCAGCCCAGAACTACTTGATCTGGGAGATCTTACATTATTTAATAGACTCTCTTATCTGATGCCACACAATATTTGTCTGTGTCTTAGACATCTATACTTTCCGGTTTATATACTGCTTATTTAAGTTTTAAAGGTCACTTTACTACACTTTGTTATTACATACTATAGTCCATCTGTTTTTCTCCATACTTTGCTTGTCCTCTATGTTTACTAATGGTCAGAACCCTCACAAATCAGGTACAGACACAGCAGTGCTATTGCAGGTTTAAAGCACTGTTTACCAAGTGTACACTTTATTAGAGACATTCACCATATTGCTCCACCTTGTAGATGTAACGATGTAAGGACAATTTTCAATCCAGCACTGACACTGAAGAGGTTTAAAACTCCAACAGCATTTCTGTGTCTAATTCACTAATACCAGCTCAAAACAAATTAACAACAACACATCAGTGTCACTGCAGTGCTGAGAATGATCCACCACCAAAATAGTTCCTGATCAGAGTAAAGGGGACAAACCAAATACTTAGAGTCTTTAAATAATAAAACTTCCACTAAATCGTGTTATATTCAAATAATCAGAATATAATATGAAAATATAGAATGCACAGTACTGTAAGTCTTCATATGGCTCACAGTTAGTTCTTTGTCCTCGTGAATTGAAAACAATAGAGAAATTAGAACTGATTAGAAGTCCTAATTATTTCAGTTATCTGAGCAATATTCCAGGGTAGCAGCAGTTAGCACTGAATTTGGACACTGTCTGTGTGGATTTTTGCATGTTCTCCCTTTGTCCACTTGGGTTTATTCTGGGTACTCCGGTTTCCTCCTACCATGACCAGAATTAAGAAAAAGAAAAAAAAATGTATGTACAGCATGTAATATTCAAAATAATCACAAATATATTATCATCAGACAATGCCTACGGTTCGATGCCGATACTTTTAGAGGAAGAGAGAAATATGAATTTACATTTCTGAACACATACTTTGAAATGTCATTTGAAACACCTACGCTTAGATTAGAGACAAGTTAACACAAATCAAGGTAGGAGTAGCTTAGGAATTTTCACATTTCTTTTACTTATTACACTAATTGCTGCTGACAGAAGAGTGTGCCTTCAACATATTAGGACTGATTTTATTTCATGTAATTTCATTGTCTTTAAATTGTCTACCCTTCATTAAGAACCAAAGTAAACTATGGAGATGATGCCATAAAAATCTAATAAACCTGTAATCTCATCTGTTCTAATCATATCTAATCATATATAATCTTAGATAATCACATTGGAGAGCATATTAACCTCTCTAATTTAATCCTGTTGTCATGGTGATCCCTGGACCTATTTTTTTAGTCTTGGCAGCGAGTTTATGACAAATGAGGATTTGTAGTTTTCTTTAAAAAATATGATTTTGAAGTTCTGTGAAGTCACTCGCAGGACAGGAAATCTGGCTTAGTTGTACATTAGGCACAAATGATTGTACGTTTTCAGGATGTACAGGTTTGAAGGAATTGTTAATCTCTAATAATAATAATAATAATAATAATAATAATAATAATAATAATATTATTATTAATAATAATAATACCAATAATAATAATAATAATAATAATAATCACCAAATCAGATTTTCTAATGTAAAAAAGTTAATCTCATTATTGGGCAAATAAAGTAATGTCAACCTAAGTTTACTAAAGCCTGCATAAGTATTTGCTTCTAGGTAAAATTGCATAGGAGAGAAAAAATGACACATCATTGATTTTTAGGTTTATAGGTGTTTCATAGTAGTTCTATGAGATGAGATGCCAAATACTAATTTATTGTGTATTTCACACCATTTCTGCCATCACTGTAAGATAATGCCTACAAGAAAAAATAATATTTATAAAATAAATATATATTTTAGACTCGTGTGTCAATATGTAAGAAATATTAAAGGTCGAAAGATATATTTTTAAAAAAATTTAACAAAATTGATATTTTGATATATGCACAAGATAAAACACTCAGTAAAGTACATTGTACTGCATCCCACTCAGCTGTACAAAAAACAATTTATATTGTTGTAATGTAATAATACTTCCACTATTGGTCATATTCCAATGCTTTCCAATAAATAACCTGTTATAAAACTGAAAGAGGTTAAAAATAATTGTAGGTTAAAAAAATCTGAAAAAAAACCCCCCACTGAATAATGCCAATATACACATTTGTACATTATTGTATTCAATATATATTGTGGGCTTCAAATCATGGAATGTTCACCAAGGTTTCCAAGCTACAAGTGCAACAAATTTCCGGGAACTTATTCACAAATGCTTTGTTACAAAATACAACCTCATATCAGAAAAGGTTGGGACAGTATGGAAAATGCACATAAATGCTTACATTTACTTTCATTTTCTCTACAGACAGTATAAATCTGAGCTATTTCAATAGCTATTTTGTCTGGTCAACTTCATTTAATCTGTAAAGAAACATCCTTCCCTGTATTTCAGGCTAGCAACACATTCCAAAAGAAATGTGGACTGTAATGTAAGCCATGTTGACCAAACTAAACATGAAGTGTAGTAATTGCAGTATATTAAACTTTAAATTTTCTCAAAATAACTGATCTGCAAATTAGCAAGATTCCAACAAATATCTTAGTATGGGATAGCATTTGCGATTGGTTTTAAATGTTTAAGCCTTGAGGGTGAACAACAGTGCATGTTGTTCCTGTCAGTGCTCATGGCTTTAAACAGTTCACTAGTATTAATTCTCCCCAGTTAGTTCGTATGAAAATAAGCATTCTCTATAGGGTTCAAATCTGGACTCGGACTATGCCAAAACATAAGCTTTATGGTCTTGTTCTCAGGCCACTTATTGGTGGTCAGCAGGAGCATTGTCCTGGTAAAAAAATAACAACTAAACTTTTAATTTGTGGGAAACTTATATCTCATATCTTTCTGCAATAACTTCTTGTACACCAAAGCATTAATTAACTTTCAAAGTGAAGCAGCTCACCAGTACAAGCAGCTGAAAGGGTTCCCCACACCATGACACTTCCACCTCTATGCTTAATGGTATTGAATGGTAATGATATAAATTTACTGTTGTATTTCTTACCAGATCTTCAAAGACTTTCTGTACCATCACCATGCAACTTAACATATTAACCATCAGTCCATAATTCTCTGCTGAACCAATCTGAATCAAACTTTGTTCTGTCTACGATAGCTTTTAACACATCTTCTAATTACAAAATCTGCATTAGACAGGTAACAAATATCTGGCACTCCTGTTTTTATTTAAGAACTTAGTCAGGAGCATCAGGTTTGTCACATTACCAACAAATGACTAATATTTTTAAGAAAAATCAAGACAGCAGCAGATACAGCTGCTCCTCAGATTAAGACAGATTAGTTTACAGTATTTCGACTTCATGATGGCCATTCGGTAAGACACAAAAAAGATACAGATTCAGCAGAAAACATATACATAATTTTGAATTGAGATTTTTCCCTAGGCAAGCGATACAAAGGATAATAGTCCCCCACAAACTGCAAAGCTGATGCAAAGCAGCAATGGACTAACTCTCTGCAAGTTAGCAGCAAGGTGGAAAACCAACATACCAATACCTTTGACCGTTGATCCCTTAGGCGGTACTGTATTAAAATCGGACATCATTCTGTAACGGATATTACCACTAAGGAACACTTCAGAAAAATACTGTCAGTGAACACAGTTAATTGCTCCATCTACAAGTGCAAGTTAAAACTCAATGGAAAAGAGAAAGCCATATATCAACAACACCCAAAAATGCCGCCAGCTGCTCTGGGCCCGAGCTCCGAGTCCACATTTCAAATTGTTTTTGCCTGCAGTCCAGACATGTTATTAAAAATGTGTGGCACATTATGCAAAATACGACAACGGAGACCCCGGACTGTTGAGCAACTGAAGGAAAGTTGATGTAACACAATGTTAAACATGCCCCATGTCCCAATTTTTTTAACATGTTGCATCAAATATAAAATGAGTGAATATTTGCAAAAAACAATAAAGTTTAACCATTTAAACATTAAATATTTTGTCTTTGTAGTGTATTCAATTGAATATAGATTGAAAAGGATTTGCAAATTATCGTATTCTGTAATAATTTATGTTTTACACAACATCCCATCCTTATCAAAATTAGGGTCATAATTATATTATTTCAAACAGGTGATGTAAAGGTGTTGTAATCATGATTTGGTGCAGAAGCAGTATCCAGAAAAGGCTGAGTCTTGGATGAGCAAATATGGTCAAAGCATATCCAGTTTGTCAACAGATGTGTGAGGAAATTATTGAAATGATTAAAAACAATGTACCTCAAAGAAAGACTGGAAGGAATTTGCATATTTCTCCCTCTACAGTGCACAACATCTTTAAATGATTTAAAAAATCGGGAGGATTTCAGTACATAAAGCTGGCCTAACTCAGCTGATTTGCACAGGCCTCAAGAGTGCATTTTCTTAGTCCTAAGCTAAATATTATGCAGTTTTTATTGCAATGTAGGGTATACTTTGGAAATGTGTTGCAATCTCTGCCAGTTTGGGGACATGTGGATTGTAAATGGCTCTGACTGGACGCAGGCTTCTGGAAGTCTCAATCATTGTCTAAAGCTGCTTTACGGATAGTAAACCTTTGTTATGTAAAAGCCATATTTGACATTTGGCATGTGTCAGACTTTGAGCCATGGCCTGGCCTGGAACTATATAATTTCCCAAAGTTTACAAAAGTGGCTCCGACAGAGCGGCTGTTAAGGTACACATAAACGCACACAACCCTGTCTAATTCATAGCTGGAACCAAACACTAACTAATAAAATGGCTCAAACATGGGCTAGGAATTAAACAATTAATCTATTCAACAAAACTAAAGGCAGTAAAGAAAGAGAATCCCGGAGGAAGCTCAGGATCGGATGCAGGTCCCAAGGGCACGTACAGAAGTTGCTTGTATAAATGGCAAACAGGTCTGATGCAAGTCTTTTAAGCAGGCTCTCCCATATGGAGAACGGGCACAAGTGTACAGCATAACCAGGAGAAACAGATCAGGTCAGCAGCGAGAGAGCAGAGTCCAACAGAACTCAAAAGGTGCACTGTCTGGTTGATAGCCATTGCAAGTGTACTATAGCTGAGACAACAGATGCTCAATACAAGCACAAGGTCTTACTGAAACCAAACTCATCATGTTTAGGAGCTAACAGTGGATGCTCTCATTACTTAATTTTCTAAGCTACCCAAGGAGGTTGCACCCCTTTTTAAGCCTTGGGCATTCCAAGGTCTCGTCCTTGTAAAGTTTTAGGAGTTTTTCTTTGCCAATGTAATCCAAGGTTTGCTCAATTTGAGACTGGCCTTATTAAATAGAAAATAATCTAAGATTGTAAAACTTTGAGACAATGCTACATTGTAAAAAGCAATACTGTAGAAATAAATCTTACTTGACTTGACTTTAATAAAAAAACAGCATTATAAATTGCTTGTTTTGTGTATGGGGGAGTTGTGTATTGGTGCACTGCCCAGAACTGACCCTGAACATTTGGCACAAGTAGTGAACTCCTCCTAGCATGAAAAACTCCAGCACCGTGGGCATCTTTATTAAGGCATAGATTGCCTGGAGGCCTATAAGAATGAAAACATTTGCCTTAGCACCAGATCTGCAGCCGAGGTCAGCACTGGTCTACTGCATTCCAATCCTCACCAAGTTGATCAAATAGAATAACAAATCTGCTGGGAATAACGAGTGAGGATACGTGACACTCTGTATAAGGCTACGACGAAGGAAAAGTGATGGGGTTGCAGGGATGCCAGACCTCAGGTGTCTCCATTGTTTCCTTGAGAGTACTCCACTACCTCTGAACTCAGGTAGAAGAGGCTGCCCGACTCCCCTCAGTCATAGATGAAAAGGAAATTCACATTCGTATGCAGCTAAGCTTATAACAGCCTCTGTATATGTCTTCTCTCTTGTTAATAAATCTGCCGTTATCTATTTTGCTGAATGTTTGACTGTCTAGCTTTGATTTGTCTTAAAAAATGTAGAGGAAATATCACCTTGAGCAAGACAGATGATGAGAGAGAATAGCATGAACTCCTGTCAACATTTTGATCGTGTACAACTAAAGAAATACTGGTACTTGTTGCTTATATGAAATGTTAGCACTGATTCAAATCTTTCAGGATAGCTCTTTTTTCCAGCTACGTTTTCCCTCTGAGAAATTTCCTCTTCACTGTTGTAAATAATTAACACTTTAATGAGATGTATTTAATGTGTCTTGGGAAAGAGTATGAAAATGTAATAACATTTGCATAATTGTGCATCAATTAAACATTCTGCAGTTCTTAATGAGTTAATCAGACTTCCTCATTTGACAGATACTATCCATTTACACAGGAACTAGTACTGCTTTGCTCTGCTATGCTGCTCATGTGCAATGTTGACAGAGGAGTGATTTTAGTCAAAAACAAACACTCAGAAGAAATGAAGACTCCTTGGAAAAACAATCAGTGAGAAACAGATGCATACCAGGTTGTATGTGGATATGGATGTATCGGCTTGCAAACCCATTTTTTCTTTTTGCATTCCATGCAAAAGCTTAAACTCACAAACAGTCAACCTTGCGAAGGCTGGCTTGGGAGCAAGAGTGACATTGAGAAAGAGAGACTGAGAGAGAAAGAGAGACAAAGCATGTCCTAAAAAGATTCAGTGACATGCAAGTACTCAATTATGTATGCAGAACAAAATATGCACACCTCACCTCACTGAGTTCACAGTGGAAAGCTATACAACATTTGACGCCGCCGGCTGCCATCTTTATTCAGTGCTCTGTGAGACAGGTCCAGAGTGGTAATTAGAGTCATACCTTTTTTTCGGCCAAAGCCCCGTTCATCACTGTAGCTGCCTTCATATATCCTTGTTTGGAACATTGTTCATTAAATGCTAGCCTACTCCAGGTACCCACGAGTATTTGAAAGGGCCTTACTGGGAGTCATCAAATGGGAGCACATGGATAATGACGCTGTCAGGTGTGAGGCGAGTAATAATCAGAGGCTTGCCTACACACACACACACACACACACACACACACACACACACACACACACACACACTCTCCACTGCTCACTGGAAGTAAAAAGAGAAGTTTTATTGCATGGGCAAAAAGCAGGCAGTTACATTAATGACGTTTCTGGCTTATAATTAGGTGTCATTTGAGAGCTAAATCATTAGAGGTGAATGGGTGATAACATAAATGGCAATTTGCAATTTTTTCTGAAAGGTCCATATGGTTTAGATATAACACAAAAGACCTAGCCTCTAAGGGATTGTATGGGAAAAGAACTGACTATCACAAACACTTTCACTAACTATCACAAAAAATGCAAACTGAATTATTAAAAGTGTCTGAGTAGAATTGCAGCTTTCAAAAAATAGCTTTTTTATGATATACATTTCATGAATAGAGATTTTGAATGCGCCCTAGTATTGAATACTATTTGCATGATTATGTTTTTTTATGCATTCCTTGTGTAGGTCATCATTTGTGCACAATACATTTAGATTCAGCATTAATACATTTAAAATAAGACTCAGTAGGATATTTTCTACTGTTTCAACCAGATGTCACACAATGGAGCTTGAAACAGGATGGTTTGTAGAATAATACGAATTATAGCTAGCTCATCAATATTTTTGTGTTGCCACCATTATTTTTCAGCAC
Organism: Parotocinclus maculicauda; assembly: GCA_034780255.1. Classification (NCBI taxonomy): domain Eukaryota; kingdom Metazoa; phylum Chordata; class Actinopteri; order Siluriformes; family Loricariidae; genus Parotocinclus; species Parotocinclus maculicauda. Next base: position 8,511 of record JAUZSU010022159.1, read on the forward strand.
TGCCTTAACTCTCTTAGGCATGAAGTTCACTAGAGCTTCGCAGGTTGCCACTGGAATCCTCTTCCACTCCTCCATCATAAAGCTGGTGAATGTTTTGGAACTTGTGTTCCTCTACATATGCTCAATAGGGTTTTTGTCTAGAGACAGGCTTGGCCACTCTAGCACCTTTACCCTCCGTTTCTTTAGCAAGGCAGTGGTTGTTTAGGACTTTGGAATACTTGGAATGTTGGAATACTGCCCTGTGTCCCAGTTTGATGAGGAAGGGTATCATGCTCTGCTGTATGTTACAGTACATGTTGGCATTCATAGTTCCCTTAATGAACTGTAGCTCCCCACAGTTGGCAGCACTCATGCAGCCCCAAAACATGACATTCCCACCACCATGCTTGACTCTAAGACACACATGTTGAACTTATAAGTGAGAGAGCAATAACAACAAATTTAACACACCTGCTGCCCATTCACACCTGAGACCTTGGAACAATAAGGAGTCACATGATAATGGGGAGGGAAATTGCTAATTGCGCACAATTTGGTCATTTTCACTTAGAGCTGTACTCACTTTTGATGACAGTGGTTAAGTTATTTTGAGGGCACAGAAAATTGTCACTGTTATACAAGCTGTAGACTTCATATTGTATGCATCTTATTTTCAGTGTTGTCCCATGAAGAGATATAATAAAATAGTTACAAAAATAACTGATTAGATAATTGATTGAGAAGAGGTGGTACAGTGCAGTGAATGTCCCATTTGATGTGTGGAAAATGGGTTGCAAAGGGGATGTTAATAATTGGTAAAACTTAGTGATTGCATTTGGGCGTGCCAAAGGCCATAGTATGAAGGAAGTAGTTGAATTTGCATGTGTAGTAAAGCTTATGGTCATACAAGTCATCGTGGCAAAAAACCCAGTCTACAGGACATTCTCATAAGAATTCATGGAGGTATTAAAGTATTACATGCTGTTAGTTATGTTCCATTCACAAATAGCTACTTTTGATCCACTCAGTATATTTTACGCTTCCCCTCTATTATTATCTGCCCCTGTTATTATTTGCTCCCAGCTAAGCAGTTTCAGGCAGAGTATAGAAAATGAACTATATATTTTTCAAAACAGACATTCCTTTTTTGTCCAAAGTAAAAAAAAAAGAACATTGGTTATGGAAAGGACTCAATCATATAGACAGGATGAACTACATGCTTGTAAACAATAGGTTACTTTGTGTTTTTTCTTTATCTGAAAATCTGTAATAATGCCCCATTCTGGGTGTTATTATTTTCTTATCTGTCCAATATTCCAAAGTCATTTATCAAACTTGCGGGGCTCTTTTAAATCAGAGAATCCGAATGAATTCATGCCACCTCTTGGGTGGCCTGGGCTATAGTTTTTGTGGGATTAGAGCCCATAGGCCCACAGGCTCAGGATTTTTATAAGGCATGTAAGTAGGTGACTGAATGCTTGTCTGTGTGTGTGTGTGTGTGTGTGTGTGTATGCGTGCGTGTTTGTTTTTTGTGTTTGGAACATGTCTGCCTAGCCTCTAGTCTATGTCTGAAGCATGAGATTAGGTGCTTGTGTGATTAGTCCCTTCCATAATTGCTGCCAAACTTTCACTCAGTCTTATTCCCAGTAATTCTCTGCTTGACACCTGCCAATACACATCACCATATCATCGAACCTGCACCCTGAATTCCTGTCTGCTCACTCAGTTTTACTTTTTCATCTTCTCAGCATATGGGAAGCTATTTTGGCCTGATGGCAAATCGCTGGTGACTGTTTCACTATATCATTGCACCTAATGGCTTCTTCTTGACCAGTTTTGCCAGGCAATGTAGTTTCAGGACTTCAGCAGGAGTTTGCCTAACGTAATACATGCTTTGATTTAATGTGTGCAATTAGCACTGTGAGCAGTGGCACAATGGTGCAGTGTTCAGCAGTGTTACCTCAGATACTAGGTGACGCCTTTGTATGTTCTCCCCATGTCTGCATGGATTTCCACTGGGTACGCCATTTTTATGCCCTCTTGGTTTGGAGGATTACATCTCTGGTAGCTGATGTTGAAGCGGTGTAGATTGACAGTGACCTACTTGCTTGTTTATGGCTTGGTGCCCTGTCTACTGTTGGTTCCCACTAGAGCTGGGCGATTAAATCGATTTTATCGATTAATTCGAATTTACAGTTAAGGACGATGTGTTTTTATGAAAATC
>JAUZSU010022170.1:0-10713 GCA_034780255.1 Parotocinclus maculicauda
GGTTTAATGAACATTTAATATGTTACATAGCACGTCCCGTCTTGTAACATAGGGCATGTTCGTTTAATCGGACCAGCACGGTCCCGATGTGGTCCCATTAACTGGAATCGACTGTACTACAAAACTACATACAAGATCTATTACTGTATTTAGGAACTGTTTAAATTGGTAAATACTGTATTGTTAGTGTGTTAGTTTCATGACTGTTATATTTAATCATTTTAATTCAATTTATAATTATAATATATAAATAAAAACATAATGATGTACAGTCAAGTATACTTACTAACTATCGGCTATTTCTAATAAAACACGCAGTGTACTTGTGAGGACTTTCCATTCACACAATGATTGACTACTGCAGCTAATTAATGCTGCACCTTAACCTCATTAAGCTAAAGAAAACCTTTTTGCTTTTTTGGTTTTCCAAATTAAAATTCCCATTGTGTTTTAAAAGGCAATTAAGACTTATTATTATGACTTGTGAGGACCGTCAAGAAAAGTCTGTCGAGGTTCTCATGTACAGTTGGTCCTCACAATGATAGAAATCCCCGCCATATGCATAGTACAGTACGTACACAATGTTTCCACACACAGTAAGATTAGCCTGCAGGAGTGATGAATGCTGTCACTCTCTCATTAAGCCTTTTCAAAAGTGATAAATAGTCATTATTATAGATGATTTATTCATTCATTTTCATACCTGCTTAATCCAATTCAGAGGCCTGTCCGGTAGATTAAGGCACAATACAGAAACCAGACCTAGAATCAGACTCACTCACTCACACAAACCCACTAGAGATGCAGGTTAAACTAACACATGGAACAAAACTGGAATACGTGAAGAAAACACATACAGAAACAAGGAGAACATGCAAACACAGCTGGAGTGTGAGTTGGGAGTCAACTGGGAATCTCAGGAACTGTGAAGCCACTGCACTAACCACTAACAAACCACCTAATTCCCATTACAGATGATGAAGGTTATTATTACTCTTAGTTTTCGGTTAGCTTCCACACAACCACAGACATGTACAGTGGGGCGAGTTCTCCTATTTAGAAAGATGAGAGAGGTCTGTAATTTTTATCATAGGTGAACTTCAACTAGGAGAGACAAAATGAGAAAAACATTGTAGGATTTTTAAAGGATTTATTTGTAAATGATGGTGGAAAATAAGTATTTGGTCAGTAACAAAAGTAACATGATATTTGTTGGCAATGACAAAGGTCAAACGTTTCCTGTAAGTCTTCACCAAGTTTGCACACGCTGTAGCTCGTATTTTGGCCGGTTTCTCCATAAAGCTCTCCTCTAGAGCAGTGATGTTTTGGGGCTGTCACTGGGCAAGATGGACTTCGCAATTTTTTATGGGGTTGAGGTCTGGAGATTGGCTAGGCCACTCCAGGACCTTGAAATGCTTTGTACGGAGCCACTTCATTGTTGGGATCACTGTCATGTTGGAAGATCCAGCCATGTTCCATCTTTAATGCTCTCACTGATGGAAGGAGGTTAATAAAGATGAATTTTAGCCAGCCCTGTACTCACTGGTCTTACTGGACAGAATGCATCAGGGAGAACAGAGAACTCCTGGAAGCTCTGTGATGACGATCCATATTTAGGTTTGGTTCTAGCCGATGCTGATTTAGCTCAGATCATTAGCTTGGTGCCTCATAATCTGCAGAAACGCGTGACAATTTCAAGATGTTTTCCTGCACCTTGTGCCCTGTCCAAATAACTAATGATCCATTTCTGAAAACACCAACCTCCTGTTAATGTCAGGCTATTTATTCCCTGCCAGGTTGGTGAAATGTTGTTTGTTTGTTCAGTTGACCGAGCGTGGGTCAATATTTATTGATTTATACCACCTTCTTTCCTTTTTCTTATCTCTTTACCTCATCTGTACATATGTTGGTCTTGTTTTCTTGCAGGTTCTGTGTATGATTACAGCTCCTGTCACCATGATCCTGTCCTCCAAACAGGACGCTTCCTTTGCTTTCGCCTCTCTTGCCATCGTCTTCTCCGTGTACATCACTCTGGTCGTGCTGTTTGTGCCCAAGGTAAAGTACAAGGTCATTAACTCAGTAACAACATGCCGGTTTGTGAGGGAGCAGGAGCATTTGTGTAAAACTGACATTCACTACAAATGGCAAATGCATAAATCATATTCACTGCCTCTGTCCGGGAAACATAAATATGGAACCAGGCTTTGTGACAAGAGTACACAGCAATAATATTTGGCACACAATGTTCCTTTTGCGGTGACTAGGGTTCTGACTTGACATGGCTGTTTGGCTTGGCTTGGTACTTAAGTCAAAAGACTTGACCTGGACATCTGCCCTTTTTTACTTGACTATATTGTTTATGTACTTGGACTGAACTGGACAGGACTCTCAGTTCACATGGACTAAATAGGATTCTAAGGATGGAACTGGACTGGACGTGCCCATTAGTGCACTTAGATAGGACAGGACCCTCTGTATATTTTGACTGCACAAGAGTGTCAGCGCACTTGAAAAGGACAGACTTGGACAAGACAGATTCTTAGAAGACTTGGTCTGGACAGGACTCTTGGTGCACTTAGAATGGTCAGGCTTCTTAGAGTACTAGGACTTGAGAGGATTTGTGGCACTCAGACAAGACAGGCCTTTATTAAGTGTAATTGTAAAGCATGTGACTGTAGGTGGGTTTGGACTAGAGAGGACCTTCAGTGCACTTTGGCGTAATAGAGCTATGGGTGGTGGTGTTCCTATAACGTGCTCTTACTCCTCGTTTGCCATCTTTTACTTTGCTCCTGTGTGGAATAACTAAGCAACATCAAATAACATCATGTCCGACTTTTGCTGTGTGACTGTATGTTTTGTAGATGCGAAGGTTAATCACACGTGGCGAGTGGCAGTCAGATCAGCAGGAAACCATGAAGACCGGCTCGTCCACCAATAACAACGACGAGGAGAAATCCCGCCAACTGGAGCGTGAGAACAAAGAGCTGCAGAAGATCATCCAAGAGGTGTGCTACAGTTAGAGCTAACATTAATGTACAGTGCTGCCTGCAGAAACCCTCAGTTGAGGGAGAGCTGGTCCAGACCTGCAAGTGCCTCCATACTATTTGGTCATGCCAATCGCTGCATTTTACGAGCAGGTGATGGACTTTGAGTATATAGCCAGGATTGAGAAATGGCCAGTTGGCACCTCAAATGGCTGAATGGTACCACTCAGCAGAGGAATGAACTTTTCATTTAGTCTTTTCTCCTTCAGAAATGCCTCCAACTCTCTTAGGTCTCCACAGGGCTGGTCTAGAGTATATTATCCTAGAGTTTGGAGTTCAGAGTTGTGAAAAACAAACATTTAGTGACAGCACATAAAATTCTTAGGAGTATGAGCTACAACAGTAGAAGAACATACCAGATTTAGTTCCTTGCAAGAACAGGAATCTGAGGGGACCGAGAGCACAGACTTAAGGAAACTGGACAGTTATTTAAAAAACTGAATCATGAAGGCCAATCAACAGTCACTACAGCACTCTATAGGCATTGTTTAATGCCCACTTGTTTCCTTAGACAATTAATCCTGACCAAGGCCAGTCCCGGCAGCACAGGGCACAAGACAGGAACAACCATGCACATGGCCTCAATCCTTCGTAGGGAACATACACACACTCAAGGCACTTTAGAAATATCAATTTGTTCAAGACACATCTTTGGTCTGTGGAAAGAACCCGGTGTATCTGGGGTAAACCCTTGGTGGACACAGGGAGGGCACGCAAACTCCACACAGGTGGAGTCTGAGGCCAGGCTCAAGCTAGCGACGCTGGAGCTGTGAGGCGACCGCGCTAACCGTTGCAACACCATGCCACTCCACTTTCACATTAAGTTCTATGAAACTGCACGTTATGGCATGAGAAACTGTCTATGCCGTGACAGCGTATTTCCTGTTGTATTTACAACACCAGCAGGTATATCAGAAAAGAGCACAGAACTGAGAAGTGTGCAGAAACTGTGAAGCAAACGAGATTATAAGAAGCATGCTCATTTAAAACTTACAGTTCTTGTTTTTCAGTGGATACCACATTTGTTTATTACTACACAAAAAAATTGTCCTAGCCTCCAGTGTGTCCGAATTGAATTGAATTCCAACGTCTGACAAATCTGAATTAAGTCAGAGTTGACTTTATTACTGTATGTCATAACGGTTCCCTATTTCAGATCATAATTTAGCTCCAGTGTGTTTTTGTTCCTTACAGAAAGAGGAACGTGTATCTGAACTGAGGAACCAGCTCTCAGAGCGACAGGCGCTGCGTTCTCGAAGACGACCTTCATCCACCAACCTAAATCACAGCTCTCCTCTTTCAACCGCTCACCCCGACTCCAAATCTCTCCTCCCTCCACCTGGATACCCTCTCCCTACCACTGACAATCACGCCCTTCCTCCAGCCTTCTCCAACTCGTCCGGCGTTTACCAGCCCGATGGCAAGATCAGCCGCAACAACTGCCACACCAGTCACCTTCCACTTCTGTATAAGTGAAGTCCAAGGAAACGGACCTTGTTCATGATCTACCTGTGTGTAAGTTTACTGGCCAGCAGAACTTTGCTACGTGTCTTTACCTCCTTCTTTATTTAATGTTGTGGAATCACGTGTCATGCTGGACATCCACGTTAGCCGGGGCTCATCGCATCGTGTGAGGGAGAGTCCGAGGCATTGATGCTGTAGGAGCTGGGTTTGACAAATCCACTGATCACACTGGCAGCGACGTGATGCGCCACAGCACATGGAAATCAGAGCTGATGATGTAGGATGACACAAAGTGCAAGTCTTATTCAAAAGGTCAACCAGAGCATCACATTAATTGCCTGTAACTGATTCTAAAATGCAGTAAACAAGTCCCTGCATTCGTTGTTGCCTGGTCTATAACTAGTTACAAAATTTAGATTTGACAAATTCGGTTTGAAATGATTGCAGCACACAGGAATAAATTACGCTGCAACGCAAACAGCTGTGTACACAGAACGAAAAGATCACCCTAAAGACTTGCTTCCAATGGATCAGTACATTTTAAAGAAGCCTATGACTTTAAGAAGCGTGTACACATGCATATCCTTCATTTGAAAAACTGTGATGTCTAAGGTAAGACTAGATTACAAATCTGTAATATATGGCGTCTGATCTGTGACTTGTTTTCTTCAATGGTTTTCAACCTCTAAAATCAGCCGTGGTGATGCAAGGTTTTCTCCATAATTCTCTAAACTGAGATACAAAGGTAATGAAGCTAACAATTTAATTCAAATTCAGCCTTCATGTGTCCGTAAACACACTCTCAAATCTTCATGCACACACAACTCACCCAACATTAGGCCACATTGACGTAAAATATCGAGTGTACTCAGCAATCCACATAGAGGGGGCGCTGCCAGGGGTGCTGCCAGGGGTGCTGCCAGGGCGGCAGCGCAATCCCCCCCCCCCCCTCCCCACATCTGACCCTGTGTAACATTTGAAGCAGAAAAGGAATTAGTTATAATATAAACATAATAATACAAATAAGCTTAAAACTACAAAGATATTGCATTGCTGACAAAATAAAAAAATAAACAGTTCAACCTGTCAGTATTACCAGAGAGGTTCTCATATCTCGTGGTAACGAATAAAATATGTCGTTAAAATGACATAATTATGTCATTAGGATAAAGTATCTAGCTATCTGTGGAAGAATCTTGGTGTTTTCATTAAGATTTCCTCATTTGAAGGCTTCTCAAATCTCAACGTTCATTTAAACCTTACATTGGTCAGACCTCTTAAACCAGTGGTTCCCAAACTGTTTGACCCCCTTTCTTAGATATTCAGGATAATATTTTTGAGAAACTCAAACACATATTTTGCTTCCAAACATATTAGTGTGATTCATAAATAACTTGTTGAACAAAATAAAATAAAGTGACATCGCTTTAACAGTGGAATTACATGCATTATGGATCTTCTCATCTTCTCTATGTATCTATCTCTATTTACTGTGTAGCACACCATGGGCCTGAAGATGCTCAGTTAGGATTAACATAATGTCTAACCTTGTGCACTGTGTTATTACTAACTGAGTATCTTGAACAGAAGCTTCCAAGGTGAATACCAGAGGATTTATGGAGCTAATGCACTGAGAATGCAGAAAGGCAAATGAATGAGATATGTTTGAGGACTGTTATGTTACAAATACCATCTACGTTGCTCAGTGTTACCATAATTTACACTGCTCACAAAAAAGAGGGGAGATTTTGAACACATTGGTAATAGGATCCCACAAAACCTGCTGGACAATCTTGGTTTTTGGGTTTTGGAACTCTTGGGTGACCATACACCCTACTTAACAGTCAATGTGGGGGCACACTTGTCCAGTTTGACACTTCTGTTCACCCCCATGAATATATCACTTACTACTCCATCATGGTAATTGAGTAAAAATCTCGTTTGCATAATCAAACTTTTCATTTGCTTTCCTAATGATCTTTTTTAATCAAATCAAATGCTTTTTTTTAATTTGCTTCATTTTTGTGAGCAGTGTATTTGTGACTTAAGCCAAGCATCTGTCTCCAATGTGAATACCTTCAGGAACTGTATATTTTACCGTAATCACAATATAATACATTCTCATAATAATGACCTGCTGAAAAGTTGATTATTTTTTATTTTGTGTGGCAGTGGGATGAAATTGTAACTGTAACAATCATCTCGTTAGAGACTTTATGAGTAGCACCCTGGACCTCAAGGTTTCTTTGAATTAATTGCAGCTTCAGATACGACACAGGTTTATTGGTAGCATTGGTGCAGTGCAGTGTTTGTATATTCAGCACTTTAAATAACAAGTAGGCTAAAGTTTGTTGGTAAGGCTGTGCGGTTTAGTTCCTGTATACAAGTGTGTGCACGACGAATATCACATCTGTGTTTAAGGTACCACTGCCACTGTTAAGCCCTTAAACAAGACCCAAATACCAAGGTACGCTCAGTGAGATGTTTCATATAATCTTGGTTTTGAGTCACAATCAAGAGTCAATTTACTGTGTTCATTCGAAGGCGTTCTAGTTCTACAGGCTAGAAAATGCAGCTCATGCTGGAACCGCTAATGTGTGCTACGGCGATGCGGTCGGTTCTGGCTGGGAGCAGGTCTGTGACACGGTCGGTTCCGGCCTGTCACGGGTCATTTCGTCAAAATATCAAAACGGGTTTTTTAGAGTGTGTCGGGAGATTTTTGAAGAGTAATCAAAAAGTGCGGTCACTCTGTAAATAAACAGGACCGGTGACATCATAGGCAGGTCTATGCTGTCCGATATTTGTGCGTGTAGCTAGAAAATTGACCGAGCTACAGCTGTGCGAAGTTTGCCGTACCGTTAAGTTGGAAATTGTTCATCGTAGCGGGCGAACGAAACAAAGGTTTTTTTAGCTTTGAGCAAGCACACTTCTCCCGAGCATACTAGACGGTTTGGCGTTTGTCAAGGAGGAGAGACCGACCAAAAATCAGGTGGAAAAATAATAAGAAGAAGAACAATATATGTTTTGTTTGCACAATACACATAATAAAAGTAACTTGTTAACTGGTAATAGCACAGATTACAACTAATGTGTTAGAATATTAGCAATGTTACTATTAAAAGCTGCTCACAAAAATAATGTAATATCTCCTAATTGTTGTGAGCAGTATATTAAAAAATATTATCTGGACATTTTTTATGTATTATATACATTTATGAGATATTGGTAAATAGTCAAAACGTACAGATAATAGGGATATTTTACTTTAAAATAGTACCAGTTACAGTGAATATGTTACTGTATTTGGATCAGAAATGTTATAAATGTGAATGTATTTGGCACTTTTTTCTGTATGAATACGTTACTATTAGCTAATTGGCTATTTTAACGTTGGCAGAAGTAGCATGCTGGATAACTGCAAAATGTGTGTAAAGACAACTTGTTATATGGTGTTACTACCAAAAGTAATATTAACATTACGTTATTTTAACGGCATGATTTCATAGCTATATGTTTACAGGTAATAATACAAAATTATAGAGATATAATTTTAATAGAGAGATAATAATATGCTGCTAATTACATGTAAGGCACTAAACAGGACAGGTGACACATTTATGTCCGTGGGATGATGGATTATTTATGAGTTATGGAATATTTTAAACCATGACCTGCTATTTTCAATCATTCCTTGTCTGTGCTCAGAAATGACGTGCGTTGGCTTGGCTGCCGTTGCTCGGCCTCCCACAGCCCCTTTGCAGTAAATCAGTGCAGATGTGGCCCTGATGTTCAAAAGCCAGTGCCACAGTGCAAACTGTACTCCAAGGGCGTGATTTCATCATTGATTTTTGAGCTTATCTTTTTTCCGCTGCACAGCTGAAAGCTTTAGATTTAATCTAAGAGCTGCTAATCCAGTTAGCTCCCAGCACAGAACAGACGCATATTCATCCCATCCAGGGCACTGAATGAACAGTGAAGCGGATTTGCTAAAGCTATTATCCATTATAAAAGCATTGAACACCTCGCTGGCTAAGTGAGATGGGTTTGCAAAAGAAGGCATTATGAGTAATATGACACCCCTCCCCCCTCCTCCCTCCCTTCCTTCCCCCAATTCACTTTCTGTCACCTATTCTAGTTTCCTCTAAGCACCAATCCCAGTCTTTTGATTTCACCGTGGCTTACAGTGAGGAAAAACCCAGAGCTCGGGTACTTTTTGCAGGTTTTCTGAGCATAACACGACGTACCTGTCATTTTTCCTCTTAGCCTTCCTTTATTTAGGTTTTCAGTAATGATGAGGGCTTGCTTGATTGCTAGCTTCTTTTAATTTGCGCTATGTAGGCCTATTCATGCAAAATACCAGGCAAAAATCACGAGGCTTTGAGATGCTCAGACTCAAACTTTAGCTTGTTTGTTTATTTGGCGTCGCTATCGGCATCAGTGGCCATCTCAGCGACACACTCGAGGTTATATCAGAACGAGTTATATACACACACAAATCAATGCCAATTTTAAAATAACCGATTAACCTAACATGCATGTCTTTGGACTGTGGGAGGAAACCGGAGTACCCAGAGTAAACCTACACAGACACGAGGAGAACATGCAGACTCCACACAGAAAGGACCCAGGGCGCTCCATACTGGGATTGAACCCGGGACCTTCTTGCTGTGAGGCGACGCTGCTACCCACCAATATTTCCATTTTTTTATGTTTTATTTATCAAACCCAGACTTGTGTGACCAATCCACTAAAAACCCAACATGTTACTTATACAGAATATATTATTTTTGGTCATATCTACACAACAATTTCATAATTTTGAACACTATGTTATCTTCCCCTACGTTACCGTCAATAGCTTCCGATTTCTGTAACTACTTGGTGGTAACAGTAACTGTCGGAACCATGGAAACAAACACTGATGGGGCACACAGAACGGAAAAATGGCATTTTTATATGTGGAAATGTGAGTAATTTAATCACATATTCTTCCAACACAGTAGGTTTATTCAGTGTCATTACCACTTATGCCTTTACGTCAATATTTTACACGGCAAAAATAAACGTTCATGTACGCATTGTTTCGATTTACTGAAGGAGCATCTTATAGCAGCTTTTTAATAAAGTCATGAGCTAGCTTTTTCCTGGATTGTCATTACTGTAACACCTCGTTACCATCTCATAACCCGTCGTTATGTTTTAACACTCTGCAGTTCCGTATAAAATATGAGACCTCATTTATAGCCACCATTACGTTTGTACCTTAAGTGATCTAAACATTACCTTGGCACAATTATACGAACATTATTTACTCATTTACAAGAGTAAACATCAGCTTAGAAAAGGTTTCTATAAAGTTCATATGCAGTAGCATTCGGCATTAACACTACTTCCAACGAAACCACTGTTCATCACTTTTGCTATTGCTCATCATTCACACATTTACCTATAGGTGGGTGGTTTTTTTCAATGTTATTGTCATAAAACTTCTGCGACATGAATAAATGCTAACCAAAACAGTTTGGAAAAGAAAATGATGTTGGACTATTTCTAATGGCCCATAATTTTGCCGTACGAAACGTTGGCCTCGATTATTGTTTATAGTATTAGACTAGATGTACAGTACTGTGTAAATGTCTTAGGCCACCATTCGATTTGTTGGTATGAAGACCATAAATATCACATTGTCCACAATTACACCCATAAGTTCCCCATAACACTCTTTTCCACTGACCTCAATTCCAATCGTAGTCCAATTACCCCATTCCCCTGTTTCCCCTGCAAGTGGTTTCTTCCAAAGATGGTGCTCATACGAAATACATGATTGTTTGCACCATTTTCTTTCAGATTTCTCTCCCATTTTTTAAATGTCCTACATTTTCTGGTTGTATACTAATAAAGAGACTGATAAATACTTATATATGGTCATTACACCACTGCTAAAACAATGGTATACCTAAACAAATGGTGGCTTAAGACTTTTGTACAGTACTGTATATTCACAATATTTACAAGGATATAGAACATCTACAAGTGTTCTTAACCTAAGTGATAGCATGACCTTTAAACCCCGGCTTTGTTTGTGCCTGAAATAAAATAAGTGGGTTTACAAATAAATGAATAAATATATAAACTAGAAAATGCAGCTCCCGGAGGAACTGTGGATGTGTGTTGCATCGGTGCCGTTGGTTCTGGCCTGGGCAGG
>JAUZSU010022181.1:0-22352 GCA_034780255.1 Parotocinclus maculicauda
TTGGCAGAGGTGGGATTTAAACCAGTACCTTATCCACTAGGCTACCACAGTCCCGGTGAAATAGTAGATCTCGATAATTCAATGTGGTGTCCACAAATGCTTGTCTATATTCTGTATCATAATAACCACAAAACCAAGTGTGGTATCTAGAATTAAGACATACATAGTACACTGCTCACAAAAATTACAAGAATATTTTAAAATGAAATATCCCTTATTTTTGTGAGCAATATATTTGCTCTCTGATCATGTATTGTGTACATTGTCATATACACTGCTCACAAAAATTAGGGGAATTTCATTTTGAAGTATGCCCTAGTTTTTGGTGCGCAGTATAAACAACGTAGAACAAATATTATTTGACACTGCACCATGATCATACACAGCGCCAGCTTCATGGAGGTTTTTCTATTTTAAAAGTTGCAAAGATTGTAACGTTTTGCTTGAAAACCTCAAAAAAAAAGATATTGTCACATTGCCCACTCATGGCAGACTAACCTACAAAATAAGAACGTGTATGTTTGCTCTTTTTAATTTGGTACTTTCCTATTAAGCCATAATATCGTGAAAATGTATCACGGTGTAACATTTGTACAACACCGTCCCACCCTAACACATACACAGCATTATTCTGTACGCCTGTTTTCAGTTACAGAATTAAACAACTGATTACAAACTAACAACATTCTGTACATTCATAACCCGGCAACAACGTAGATATTTACAGTCTGCTGGGCTGGTATGAACAACATTTATTACCACTCAAACTCAGCAATTGAACAACGTTTAAAAACAAGCACACAACTGCCAGTCCTACACATATAAGAGGTGAACCGCTTTCCCTCCGCTTCCCAACAAACGCTGGAAAATAACATGAAAGTTTGTTTCCTTACCCGCTCTTCTCTAGTTTTTTTATCTTCTCTGGACGCTCCTGGAGGGCCGTGAAGTTCTTTAAAATAAGAAATACGAGTGAAATTGGTGATTTAATCCCAGTAAAGATAAAGTGAATGAGCACTTGGTGCGCTTCCCTCTCCGTCTCCACTCACACTCATTCCCTCAGTACACAATCTCTCCCCCTCATCGGGAATAGAGCATTCCAACATGGCTGCGTGCAGGAGTCCATCCGCTACACGTACACCCCCTTAAAACTTGCATAATGGATCGGTCCCACTCCTGATAACCTGCGGCTATATTTATTTGATCGAGCCGAGAGTCACACAGTCATAGTGCTTAGTATAAAATGTGTACAAATAACAGCAACATTTCTATATTACTGTAGGCTTTTTTTTGTTTCAAAATTTTCAAATTGACACCAGCCTTTAAAAAAACAATGAAATAAAAATCCAAAGTATTAAAAACTAAACCACTCAGAAAATATTAGGGCATATTATGGGATAATACATTATGGGATATTTCATTTTGAGGTATCACCTAATTTTTGAGCAGTATATAAAAAACAAAACAATTCAATTCAATTTTATTTATATAGCGCTTCTCACAATGGTGCATTGTCTCAAAGCAGCTTTACAATATAACATTATATTAAAAAAGCCAATCCCAAGTTGAGCAAGCCCAGGGTGACAGTGGCAAGGAAAAACTCCCTGAAAGTGGTGGGAAGAAACCTCAGGAGGACCAAGACTTAACAGGGGACCCATCCTCCATGGGTGGCCTAGATGTTAATTAAATAAATACTTAAAAGTATATTACATTATAGCAAAATTGTTTAAATAATAAATAGATCATTAAGTCCATTAAGTGTGCCTATCTTCAGGACTTTGAAAAGTTCAGATGATGATGAATTCTGTCATTACAATTTTTCAAAAGATTCAGATGATGAATATATTTCATGGCCACAGAAATTAATGCCAAAATGTGCCAACCATTCACTCGAGCTGAGGTGAATGACTGAGAATGAATCACTGAATGATCTTGATCTGCTGAAGTCAGCAGGGTTTTTGGGTTCAAGGCTAAAGAAAAAAAACTTGTTCACTCCCAGTACCACATTTATGTATCGTAACAGAGAGAAAGATCTTCTGAAACATCATTCCATATGGTTGAGGAGCTTGTATAATGCATCAACGTCTAGACCTTGGAGTGTCAATGGAATGTGGTAATTATGTAACTAATAAATTGACACTTTCTACTGACAGTTGAAAAATAATTCCATGATGAGTTCCCAGAAAAGAATGTACTGTGAAATTTGACAGTAGAACCTTGAAATTGCCAAATTACCACCAACATCCATAGTAGAACTGTAAACGTTATGGTCAAACTGTGAAATTTCACATTACGACTGGCAAGGAATTTTTTTAAAGAGGCTGAAGGTTACTATGAAGTATCTGTTAAGATCTGCAGCTGAGATGGGAAGTTGTGCACAGAATAAACCCCCCAGCCTAGGCTTTATGGAAGAATGGCAAGTATAAACCCTCTTTTTAAAACAGTCATATGACTAATATTTTGGTTTGATGGGCCCAGAATCTAACTTTATGGCCTTTCCATAAAGCGCCAAACATTTTATGACATTGCAAAGCACAATGTATGTCACAAGCCAAACCCTGCTCAGCACCCTCCAAATGTTCACAGTGAAGCATGATACTGGCAGCATCATTCTATGGGGATATTTTTCATCTGCATATATATATGGCTATAAAGGGAATCTGGTCTGTGTTGAAGACAAGATAAATGGTGCCAATTACAGAAAGAATGTAACTTGGTCTAGGGCAGAGGGTCACCTTTCAACAAGACAGCAACTCTAGGCATACTGTCAACGCTACCCAGAAGTTCCCAAGGCAAACAGTGGAAAGACTTAGTATTGATCATGAATAGTAATGCAACAAACAGATGTCGCATTAAAATTTCGCATTCAAATTTTTAACTTAACTTGTAATACAACAAAATGTGGAAAAGTTCAAGAAAGTGAATCCTTATCCAAGGTTCTGTACACTTCAGAGCATTTACCTGACAGTACTAAGTTGATGTCTGGCCTTTGTTGAAGGGCTTTTTTAGCAGCATGAGGCTGATGAGCCAGAAGAATAATTGGGTGCTCTTCATTACAACCACTCAAGGCCTTCTCAATATCCATCCCATGACCAGGGTACCTAAAGAAATACAAAGAAATATATACAACTTATATGAATACAATATATCAAATGGAGCTCCACAGCTTGAGAAGCTTCCATAGCCTCCAATCCCTTATTCATTTTGTTCAAAGACATTTCAATCAAACTGATATGGCCTTTACATGACATATAATTAAACATATTGTATTAAATTTGAGAAAAATAAGAAAAAAAGAAAAGCATTCTCATTAGTAACCTCAGTTGTTTGGCACTGTACTACACTTCTAGGCAAAAAAGGGGGCAAATTTGCATAATATTAAGGATTTATCAAGAACAGTGTGAGGGAGTATGGGACTCAAACTAACACATGGGTGGGTGTCCAAAATCTTTCAAAACCATCTGCCGTCTTCAACTATCTTGCAGAGAACCATGTTTTCCTAAAGAATTTGGATGTTTGCAGCATACAACCCTGACCAGCTGTCTAGTCCCCGCTGAACAAAAACACACCCATAGCGTAATGGTGCCACCACCATGTTTCAAAAAAGGTATGTGAACTTAATGGGCCAATAAATACAAAAAAGTTAGACTCTTAGTACAGTGACTATACACAGAGATTGTTTGCAAACCCTAGAATTATATGACCTAAAATACCATGCAAGTTTCAATCCTAAAAAGTAAATAAAGTGATAATTGGAAATTGTTGTTTATTATTTATTGAGGAAAATTATCCAATATCACATACCTGTGTACCTAAGTGACAAGAGAATTTCAGCAATTAGTTTAAAAGTACAGTCAAGAGTTTCCAAGCAATGAGTTGACAATCACTACACCACGCATGGTAATATTCATGGCAGCAAGGTTTTAAATTATTTATTATGAGTGCCCTTAGTTTCGTATGTGTCAACTACTTTTGAAAGGTGTTCATATTGGAAGATTTCTTTCACTCCTGGAAAAGGTTACAAATCAATCCCTAAAAAGTTTATAAACAAACAGTGGGGAAAATAAGTATTTGATCCTACAAAGAATAGAGAGGTCTGTTATTTTTATTATACGTACACTTCAACTGTGAGAGACATGATTTTTTAGTCATTCATTTGTATTTTATTTCACAAAATAAGTATTTAATACAATAGAAAAACAGAACATAATATTTGGTACAAAAACCTTTTTTGCAATTACAGAGATCAGACATTTCCTGTCTGACCTTTTCTTTTTGCAGAAAAGCCCCCCCAAAGTATGAAGTTTCCACCAAACACGCCCCTGTCCCAACGTTTTTGGAATATGTTGCAGTCGCCATTTGGCTTGCTCATTAGGGACAATAGAATCCAATTTGTGACAATTGTTCATGTCTTTTGTAAAAAGCGCTATTCAAATAAAATTGAATTGAATTTAAAATGAGTAAATATTTGCAAAAACAATCAAGTTTATCAGTTTAAACATAAAATATCTTGTGTTTGTAGTGCATTAAACTGAATATGGGTTGAAAAGGATTTGAAAATCATAGTATTCTGTTTTTGTCTATGTTTTACACAATATCCCAACTTCATTGGAATTGGAGTTGTAGTTCTGGGCTGATTCCTGACCTTTCTCAGAATCATCCTTACCTCACGATCTTAATTCTTCTATTTTCTAATAATTTTCTTTTATACAGGTAACGAGTTAATATAGATGCAATCAATACAGGCAATGAGTGCAGAATAGGACTTCTTAAAAAAAAACTAACAGGTCTGTGAAAGCTAGTATTCTTGCTGGTTGGTAGGTGATCAAATATGTATTTTATGCAAATGAATTATTTTAAAAAATATACAATGTGATTTTCTGGATTTTTATTTTAGATTCTCTCCTGCACAGTTAAAGTGTATCTAAAATAAAATGAACAGATCTTTCAATTCTTTGTAGGTGAGAAAACTTGCAATATCGGCAGTTTATCAAATATTTATTTTCCCCTGTGTATTGTGAACACATGCAATAAATCAAAGATCACTGTTACTTTGACAAAGAGCAGTGGAACAAAGATCACTCCAAGGGAAAGGCATGTAATAGTCTGTACAACATCTGGAGAAAGAAAAACACTGCCTTCTAGCATAATAAACTATTTCATCTGTGTAACATGGTGCTGGTAGTATCATGGTCTGAGCCTGGTGTGCTTCATCTGAGCCAGGATGTTTCCACCAGTATTAATGGAACATTTCATTCTGAATGATAGCAAATTTTAAAGGAAAATGTCAGAGGAACTGTTCCATAAAGTCTCAAGAGAACATGGGCCATGACTCAAAGCACACCAATCATACCACCAAAGAATGGTTAAAGAAACATTTTTTGGGGGATGTCGACTCAAAGTCCTGAACTCAATCCAAAATAAATTATGTGTTAAGACCTATGTGTGCAGATTATGTGAGGAAACCCACAAACACCCCAGATGTGACGCTGTTCTGTACTAAATGAAATATATCCTAATGTAATCTCCTCATTTTTGTGAGCGGTGTATATGAAGGAATTGCCTGACTGATATACAGTAAACGGAAAAAGAAACTGTAAGTTATGGTCACACTAGATAATAAAAGCAAGGGGTCATATACTTGTACCATTCACAGACAGGTAAAATAATAATTTTGATCAATAAATAAATGGCCAGGTATAATATTTCTGTCTCATTGTCTAAATCTGTCTGCTTTCAGAATTTGTGTGAAAAGATTTAAAGATTTTAAAAGGGACACAAAGTTCACCACTGTATAAAAAATAAACCTCCAGAAACCTCCACAAATAACAACAAAAATAATGTCAAATCAGTCTGGTAATTTTGAGTTAAGCCTTGTTTGGGTTTGTGCTAAACATCAAAAGAGCAAATGAGACCCAGTGTAGCACTTTCTAAAAGAGGCTTCTTTCTCGCCACCCTGCCATACATACCAGCTTTGTGTTAATCTTGTGAGGATAATGATTGTGGACATGACAACAATCTAGACCATAAAGCATTTGAAGTCCTACAAAGCAGTCATTGGCCTCTTGGTAAATTCCATCATCAGTGTCCCCCTGACTCAGACAGTTTGGAGGGCCAAATATAGGCACAGTGTTGATGTTGCCATACACTTTACACCTCTCAAGTATGCTATACATGAGACTTTTCGGCATACTTAAAGACTCTAAAATCTTTGTAATCATAATTCCTCCCATAAATTTATTTTAGAGCCATTCTAAAATAACCTTTTCAGTCATAGTGAATTATTTGCTTCCCCATACACTTCCTATTCTCTAGAAACCTGCCTGTTTAAAAGCCTGGTTTATTCTGAAGCATCAAAGGTGTGATCTGGAAGGTGATGGATTGACCCTGAGCAAGTACACAAAGTTGACTCTAAAGTAGCTGATCAAAATCAAGTATTTTCTCAATAGGATAATGTACTCTGGTCTGGTACAATAAACATAATTAGCATTTTAATCAATCAGACAGAAAGTCGTAAACTTTTTTGAAAATGTCTCATCTAAAGGTGGCAAGGTGACCCACTAACCGTAGCATGCTAGCCTCCAGGTCATCAATGCCAGCCAGACAGATCCAGTCATGGCTTTTTCCAGGTTGAAAAACTTGAGCATGGCTGTTATGAAGAGGTTTGATTCCCTTCATGAGCAAGAACTCGAACCATCCCTTCACATCACCAGTATAGTAGTCATGGTTTCCTAATGACCACAACAGCACAGCACAGTATTGATTTGGCAAATATTACTGTCAATCCTATTCTTCATTTCATATTCAGTCCTTACCAGTTGCAAAATATGAACCCAGTCTGGCATTGATGTGGCCCAGGGGTTCAGCAGCAGTCCTCAAACGGCTTAGCTGAGAATCTGTTAAATCACCGGCTATCACCACTAGGTCTAAACACATCGGTAACACACAAGCAATAAGAGTTACTTTCAAAGTTTTACTATTGCTATTATATATAAGCCTTTAAGCTTTATAGCAGTTCTGAAAGAAAAAGGGGGTCAAACCCATCACTAGCAAGTTGAACTTATTAAGTGTATGTTGAAAACTCTTGGGTTGGTTCTGGCTGTCAGATGCATCTTGGGCTGATGAATGTACTGAGTTTCAAATCACCTTCTGAAGTGGTTTGAGAGATCAGGTTCAAATAGTTAAAAATAATTTTAATGCCTTCGAAATGACCTAGGGGTGTCCAAAGTCCAGGCAGATTTTAAATGACCAGGCATCACTCATATAATACATAATACATTATTAGTTGCCCACTGGCACTTTCCTTCTGCTTGACGTCCAGACTGACATCTTGGGTGTCACAACTACAGCTGTCAAACCAGACTTTATGCATATTATGCAGTCGAGGGTGCAACACTACCCCTTACATTAGTCTCTAATAGGCTCTCTCTTCTGGTAAGTTGTAGCATTTGGTTTGCACTTAAACACAAGGAACTTTTGTATGTTTTTATGCATTTAGTTGGTTATGTGACTTAAAGAATTATTGAGTTCCACAGATCTTGTAATACATAGCAACCAAGTAATAAAATACAATCTACATGAGAAATACTGATGAAAGACACTGTAAATATTTTAAAGGTGCAGTATTATGCAGAAAATTTTAATTAGCCTAAATAATATGCAGCAAGTTGATCACTTCCTTGTTATCCTGCTGCAGTTACTAACCCTTTTTGAAAAAATGTTGGACACCCCTGACTTAGTGTAAATTGGGTCTTTAAATACTACATAAGAACTTACATCAAGGGCATGTCTACATACGCTAAAAAGTGAACACATACACTATATTGCCAAAAGTATTCTGCCTCACAACCGACAAACCCACACTCGTCCATCAGATTACCAGATAGAGAAGTGTGATGCGCCGCTCCAGATAACATCTTCACTGCTCTATAGTTCCGTGTCGGCAGGCTTTACACAACTGCATCCAATGCTTTGCATTGCACTTGGTGATGTAAGGTTTGGATGCAGCTGCTTAGCCATGGAAACCCATTCCAAGCACTCTGCACTGTTCTTGAGCTAATCTGAATGCCACATGAAGTTTGGAGGTCTGTAGCGACTGACTCTGCAGAAAGTTGTTGAGCTCTGTGCACTATGCACCGCAGCAGCCACTGACCTTGCTCTGTCATTTTACAATCTGACAGCTGAATGTCATGACTGGACTTGTTGCACGGGTGGCATACTATTACAGTACCAAACTGGAATTCACTGAGCTCCTGAGAGCGATTTGTTCATTCACAAATGTTTGTAGAAGCTGTCTGCATGCCTAGGTGATTGATTTTTATACACTTGAATTCAATTATTTGTATTCGTGAGTGAATACTTTTGGCAACATAGCGTGCATTATGTATACTTTCCAAGTAGAACAGGTGTCACAGATTGAGAAGGGACACCAGGAGGAATCTGTATAGGTCGCAGCATGAGTGAATTGTTTGATTTTGACTGACTTATGATGTACTTACCTGCTTCCAGTTGATTCACCATGGTGACAATACGTTGTAGCTTTGATCGTCCAATTGTAGGTCCCAAGTGTATATCTGACAAAAGCACCAACCGGAGGTCGTTCATAGACGCTGGCAGTTTCTCCAACTTAATATCTACCGCAACAACCTGCGGAGGTCTTGCCGCATTTAATAGCCCATATACTGCCAACAGAGCCGTTACCATCAACGCCAGAACAGTCTGCCTGGCTGAGTCGCTTCCAGATCCATCTTTGTCCTTACAGCGGGAGTAGAAAACCCGTTGGAGGCGCCCCAGGAAGCCAAACGCAATTAAGAAGAATATGAGAATGACATAGATTCCCAAACACGTGAAGCTAAGCAGTGCCAGCCAGTGGGGCTCCGTGTCAACCAAGTAAAACATACTTAAGTAGCTACAGTGAGCGAGCGTGAGAAACAGCAGTACTGCCGCTCGCCAGCATCTTAGCGTCCAAACGTTCGTCACTGACCTTCCGCTGCAAAGTCGCCTAACCAGACGCTTCCATATATACAGTGAGCCCAGAAGCAGAAGAAAGTTAACGAATATTAAAAACTGCAACCGAAACAACTGGGCACGGGTTTCCGTATCCAATCTGTCCGACAAGAATGTCCTAGAGATAAGCATGGAGAAGAACACGACTCCCGTCGCTAATACTATCTTACCCTCTGCCGAGAGGCCAGCGAACCGGAGCATCATGGGAACGGACGAGCGCCAAACACACTTCAGGTTATAGTATATGTTTAGTACTATGTTTAGTACAGTACATCACGCTTCTATCTTCGTACCCTTTATCGCTTGCCGTACTTCCGTAAACAGGAATCAAACTTGCAGTTTCTCCTTGTGAAGTGGGCGTGTCTTGTGGCATGAGTCCATGTCCGTCATGTCCAAATGGTTGCAGACAGATTTACTAAGGTGGCACCCATAGATTCTACCGTTTTATGGGCACTGGCACTGTCATCCTCACCAGGCAAAACAGGGGGAAAGTGAAAGTATGGAGAAATGAAATTGTTGCGAATGGTTGCGACAGCGGGCGCTAGAAAGCAGTTTTATATTAATGATTTACTTTGTAAGCATAGGATACAGTTTACGTTAATTGTATATAGGATAAGGTTTGCTAAAAAAAATTTCTGTAAGGTAATATTTCTTAATGTGTATTGTTAATAATATAATGGCATAAATTTACCTATAAACCAACTTCAAAGTTGAAGAGTAAAGATTAAATGGTTTAGTTGTCACATGCTCATTAATACCACAATTGTGTAATGCAATGAAACAAAATGGTGCCCATCATATGTGTGTAAAGGTGACATAAACACACATAAGGCAAATAAACGGGAATATTTGTGTTAGTTTGCTTATGCAGTTAAACTTGTATAGCTGTCGCTCCCTATTCATGGGCAGGGGAAGCCATCAGGGATTTTGGGCACAATAAAAAGATGTTACACTGGGCTATCACTATCCCACACACCAACCCTGACTGTAACGTACAGTGAAATTCACTATTTGGTACAAGACTTTTGGTGTGATTTGAGTAATCTCTTTGCTCTTATTTAGTAAAGTAGAAATTACACAGAAATAAATGCAAATGATTTATTGAAATGTATATGGGAGGCAGCTCAGCATCAAATAATGTAGGTTATTATATGCATTGAATAATCAATACATCATCCCCATATTGAACTGTTTTATACTCTATGTTGTAAACCTAATCCTGTTTGCATTCAATGGCAAGTCAAAGTCATAAGGTTCACTTAAAATACTTTTATGCTTTATCCACATTCTGATGCTCTGATTAAGGGTTCCCACAGGTGACCTGATCTGCATTTTAGATCTGGTTAACGTTTTTATATCGGATATCCTTTCTTCTGTACTCTTACCAAATTATCCAGCCTTCTTACTGAACTGGATGCAGTGTGGGTCAATCACACTGGGAAAGGTTTGAGACTCCAATTAAGCCTATGCATAACTAAATACTTAAACTAATACCACTTTACATCACTTACAATTCAAACAGTTTTTACAATGAAAATATTAGTAATAGTTAAAATAATTTCTGTTTGCATGAATTTCCTCTTACCGGAACTTGGACCTAATGGCTATATAGTTTTATATGAATATTTTAATCCTGGATATAGCTACAACTCTAAATCAGAAAGTTGGAACAGTATGGAAATGAATACTTAATGAAAACACAGTGTTTCTTATATTTACTTTGACTTTTATTTCATTGCAGACAGTATCAACCCGAGATTGTTCTTGTTTTTCCTGGTTGAATTTGTTTCTTTATTTTATTGTCAATTAACATCCACTCATGCATCAGAGCTGCAAAACATTTCAAAAAGGTTGAGCAGGCTCAATTTAGAGCTAGTAATGATTTTTTTTAAAACTGGTGTCAACAGGTGATTGTAATTATGATTAGGAAATTTTTAAAATCGATATACCTCTAACAAATATTGATAGGAATTTGTATATTTCTCCCTCTACAGTGCAAAATATAATTAAACAATTCAAGGAATCTGAAGGAATTTCAGTGCGTAAAGGCCAAGGGTGTAATCTTAAGTTGAATGCCTGTGATCTTTGATCCCTCATACTGCATGAAGAACAGTCACACTAAAACCAACTGCAAATTCTTAAACCCAATAAAGGTTCTAGTAAGAGCAGTAAATAAATTGTAAAACATGTAAAAGAGGAATAATAATCTTTATTTTACAAGAGGGCAAATGTTACCAAAATATCTTACAGAAGATAATTATTAGGTTAACATCTGAACAATAAACTGAAAAAAATGTTGCTATCACTAGTGAATCACCGAGTGGTCCTACCTCAGGACAGTTAAGTGTTATGACTGCTGTTGTTAGTAACCTTCATAAACTCTGGGGGATTAAACCTTCAATCTGGGCCCTGGAGAATCTGAAATGATTCAGTGCAAAGGAATGATCTCAGGTTTCTTGCTATGCGTCTCAATAAGCTTTGGAAGAGAAGACAATTGTATTATGTTTCCAAAGGACAAAGTAGAAAATGCAGAATTGCCAGTAAAAGTGACTTATGTTTGTTTAAAAAACTACTTAAATACAATGGTTTTTATTTTCTTGGAATAATTTTTACTTACATTTTAGTATGAGATTAAGGTAAATAACCACCAAGACATTTTACCGAAGGTACCAGTAATTTTGTCAATGGTTGAATATAGCTGTTCCTGTGTTGGTTGTTTTATTATGTAATTATAATCTAACATTAGTGTGCATGAGTAGAGGTTAGAAAATATGAAGATACCAGCATCAATATTTACAAAAATAAATAAACAAATCAATTAAAATTAAATCCAAAAACTAATTTTAATAAAGTGTGCTCTTGGAGACTGAAAATTTTGCTGACATTACACTTCTTTTTAAGTTTTTTTTTCTGAAAGAAATCACATTCTGCAAAAAGAATATTCAAGCCAAGGTCACGACTGTGAGTTGACGCCTGCTCTAAACAACACTCATTTCAATCAGATAACAAAAACAGGTAATGACATTTTCATTCAATAATTTTCAAATACTTAAAAAAAATAGTTTACAAGAGAAACAGATATCACTATATCCTGAGATCTTTTATGTTGCTATTTATGAGAGTAGATGTGTAACAAATACCGGTTCAGTCAAGTTTCTAATGTTTTACGCTCTGTGCTTAAAAGGAAGTCTGCTTTAGCCACTCACAAGTCATTCAAAGTGACTTAGATAGATGTGCATGTTTAAAAATGTTTAAGTATGCATGATTTCCTCTGCACAGGCACAAATTCTTATTTTAGCTTAGCCAAGAATATGACAAAAATAGACAAGCTACAAAAAGTGATTAGGTGAACATACTGACCTAAAACAGGACAATGAAGAATATGTTGCCCAAAGGAGTGTGATTTCAGTTCAATAACTGTCATTACAAGCCATTACAAGGGTCAACAATTTCAAGCAAACAGAAACCAGACAGAGTAAGAACTCAGTACAGCCCACAACCACGCAAGTTGTTGGCAATGATTATGTCAGTAACGGCGTCAAAGACCACTTGGATGTTTCCTGTATCAGTAGCACAAGTCAGGTGACAGTAGATTTCCTTATTAGGTGAGCGATTCTTGCTCTCAAACTGTACTTGTATATATGCTGATGCATCTTCATATGTGTTTGGACCTATGAAAGAAATTATAATTATTTAAGAAGTTATTTCATATACATATCAACATGTTTGTCTAAGTAGTTCTTTTTATATTATGTATGCTTAAATACAAAACGTACCTGTATATTCTGGGAAGCATATAGACAGAGGAGATTTTTTTATCTTTTGCCCAAAAAGATCCTTCTTGTTGAGGAAGAGTATGATGGACGTGTCAACAAAGAACTTATTATTACAAATGGAGTCGAAGAGCATGAGAGACTCGTGCATACGATTCTGCAGAAAGTAGAAGTAAAGAGAAAGCCCATCAATAATTAGTCTGTTGACATATTGTGATGTTACCACATCATTTCAAAATATTTACCATTAAACAGCTTTTAAGAATACATAATGTAATGTGAAGCATTTCGTTTTCTATTATATTGCAATACAGATGTATATGTCTTGCGAAACCTCACAGAAGTGCAAGAAATAAGCACGAAAATCTGTCCATTACAAAAGCAGAATTTAAATTAAGAATAAACAAAGGCAATCTTGATTACTTATACAGTCATGACCAGATTCAGTAAAGCAAACTAACAGATGTTTATTTTAATGTGAAAGCAGATTTTACCGTTGTCTCATCTTCATGTAACATTTGGTCATAGCCACTCATTGCTACACAAAAAATAATTGCTGTCACACCCTCAAAGCAGTGGATCCATTTTTTCCTCTCTGACCTCTGACCCCCTACATCAAATAATCTAGAGTGGATACAACATACAAATCAGGACTATTGTAATTAAGAACAACAAAACTATTAATATATTTTACCACCACAAAAATGAATAAATTCAATACAATTTAGTATAATTAAAAAGGTAAAGCAAAAATATATGGTTAAATAAAAAAAGCCAATCCTTCATGTTATGCCAGATAAAAAAAAGTTATTTTTACCTGCAGACCTTAAACATTTAAAATGTTTTGCAATTCTGAAGATGTTACTTAGTGTTGTGTTTTCATGCATTCCTCATTAAATAACAGACACAAATCAGATGCACTAGAATGATCGTTTTAAAGATTACTATATAAAAATAAGGAAAAAACCCATGAAAACCCATGAAAAAAACAAAGAAACTACAAGAACATTTCAGATGAAATTTAAAAATAACATTTGAACAAATGTAGAAATCTAAACACATCTACACACATTTATAAGGAAACTTATAAACTTATCAAACTGAATAAAAGAAAAATTAAACTTTGATTTGTATAAACATTTAGAGACTTAAAAGCCGTACAGGAATCACAGCCTGGTTCATAAAACCATTTATCTCCTATTTTTCTAATAAGTTATTAATCAATTCCCACCAGCTAGGCTCCCACCAACCCACTACTTAGTTCCCACCTATAACTACTTGTTCAGGAGGATAAGGGCGAGTTGGTTCCTCCTAAAAGGTCAGTGCTTCTTTTCAAAATGCTATTTTTATGCATAGTAGGTCCACAAAAGAAAAAACTTTGGGAAAACATCAAGAGCATAGCTTTTAACCTTTTGCGTATCTAAAGGTGCAGCAAACAGCAGGCCATGAAATGCATGGGAAAGCATGCGGACAGTCTTCAGACATTTTTTTATTTGTGACCTTGTCAAAATAAAAAACACAGTTAAGGTTGTACCTTTTGATAGTTCTCCCATCTGCACACAAGATCATTGGCACACAGCCAGAATGATCATTGGGTTTTTGATCATCCCTCTTACGGCCCTTCTCTAATTGATTACTTAGTTTGGTGGTGCGGCCAGCTTTGGGAAGAGTCATGGTTGTTCCAAACTTTTTCCATTTAAGAGTTATGAAGGTCTCTGTGCTCTTGGGAACTTACAGCAAGGCAGAAATGTTTTGTAGTCTCCAGATCTGTGCCAATCCTGTCTCTCAGCTCTACAGGCAGTTCTTTCCTCCTTTACTCCTTTACTCTGATATGCATTGTAATGTGTGAGACCTTATATAGACAGGTATGTGTCTTTCCAAAACATGTCCAATTAAATGAATTTACCACAGGTGGACAGGCGGCATGGGTATGTTGATAGCACCTCTGCCTGACAGCATACTTATGTCGATGCATTATTGTAGCTTTTCCTTTTTAATACATTTGCAAAAAAAATCTAAAATTCTGTTCTCACTTTTTTGGGTCACTTTGTCTAGTAAATTTCAATCCCTTACAGTGGAAAAAATGGTGCAGGTTTGAATTATGCCTTTAATAAAGTGTGTGGTGTTTTGTGATGGACTGGAGCACAGATCAGAGTGTCTTCCCACCTTGGTCTATGGGATAGAAAATAGAAAAAAGGCTGCGTTTCTGATATACTTTAACTGAGGTTATTGGTGACACTGATATAATCACTTTTGATACCCATAAGTATTCATGTATTTTTAAAACAATTATTCCAAATTTTCTGCAATTCTGCACATGGGTAAGTCTCCTTTTTTTGACAGTAAATTTTAAAGTGGTATTATGTAACTCCATAATCTAGTGCTTGATAAAAATTTGCCAAAATAATCCCTTGACAATGTGGTCAGGTATCATGGGAGTTCAGTGCAGTTTAAAATTCCTCCTAATTCCTTGAATTGTATAATAATATTATGCACTTCAGAGGAAGAAATATGTTTTACTTTAACTGACAAGTTATTGGTGAAACTGATGTAATGTCTTTTGATACCCATAAGTTTTTGTGAATTTTAAAAGCAATCATTCCAGCTTTTTGCTATGTATTCTGGTACAATCCAAAACAGCGAATTAACAAATGTTTTTTACATTTACGTTGACTATTATTTTATTGCAGACAATTTGAACCTGAGCTATTTAATGTTTTTTCTGGTCAATGACATTTCATTTGGTAATAAAAATCCATTCCTGCATTTCAGCCTACAAAACATCCAAAAAAAAGTTGGGATGGCAAAGCACTGTAATGTTTCCATTCTTTAAAAGACATTTTGGCACTGAGGATACCAAGCATTGACACATTTCAGGTCCTATTTTTCTCATTCTTCCTGCAAAGACATCTTAAGGTGTACAGTAGTACTAAGTTGTTGTTGTTGTCTTCGTCACATTTTTCGTTTCCAAATTCTCCATACATTCTTGGACTGCAGACAGGACAATCCAGTACTCATACCCTCTTCTTCTGTCGCCATGCCTTTTTAATGTGTGCAGCATGTGGTTTTGCGTGGTCTTGTTGCAAAATGCATAAATGTCACTGGAAAAGATGTCGTCAGAGTATGTTGCTCTAAAACTGTTATGTGCTTAATATTTTGTGTATTAATGCTGCCATCACAGAAGTATAAATTACTTTTGTAAAGGGTAATTATGTAATTATGTAAATCTATAAGACGACAGACCCTGGATTTTGTACTTGTTGCTGTGTGCTCTTTGGTCCAGAGCACACAGTTTCAATTTTATTTCAATAAAATGGGCTATAAAGAAAAATAAAGAGCTGCTTCGACCACAATACTTGTTTTCACTGAATGATGCTCCATCTAAGATGCCTCAGAGACCAGGAATATCAATGCCACTTCTGCACATGGTTAAGGCCCCTTTTTTGAACAGTAAAGTTTAAAGTGGTATTATGTAACATCGTAATGTAGTGCTTGCTAAAGATTTTTTAAAATAATCCCTTGAAATGTGGTCAGGTATCATGGGAGTCCAGTTCAGTATGATATTATACACTGCAGAGGAAGGAATTTGTAGATCTTTGAAATATGTAGAAATGTTTTGTACCTGTTTGCAATCATATCGTAATTTTTTTTTACTTATTATTTTCTTTAAACTGCTCTTGTCTCAACTTGTTTGGAGTGTGTTGCAGGCCTGAAATGCTGAAATGGATGTTCATTAGCCTATTAAATTAAGTTAAATTAAGTTAAGTTGAAATGTGAATCTCTCAAAACTTGAATATTTCAGGTTCATACTGTCTGCTATGAAATAAATGTTAAAGTAAATATAAGAAACATTGTTTTTTATTATTTAAATTTTATTACATTTATTATTTATATATTAATATTATTATATTACATACTGTCACAACTTTTTTAAATTTGGGGTTTGTTAAATAATATATGATCAGCACACACAAAGCAGATGTACTGAGAGTGTAAAGAAAGCTTGCTGTTTAGAAATTTCCGTAAATAAAAAGGACGCTACCTGAAATTGAGGTTCTTAAACGTAAAGTGTGTCTCCACAATACCGGTGGTTTTAACGCGTGACCTTAGAATGTCCTGCTCAGTAGGCATATAGTCAGGTGATCCAACACGATCCAAACTGTCGAGGTAACTATAAAACAAAGATTGTAAAGATATTAGCACACTCATGTAGTAATGCATAATGTTCATTTGCATTCATACATAATGGTTGTAAATAATGGAAATGTAAATACAGTACACTATATGATAATTGTTCCTGAATATATACACTTTATGGACAGACATTTGTTGACACTTAAAAATCTAAAACCTAAACACCTGGGTATTTTTGGCTTCCTATTAGATGTTGCAACATGATCATAAAATCAGATACTGAAGTAGGACAATAAACCTTTGGGCTTTGGCATTTCAATTAATCACAAACATACTAGATATAGTTCAGTTTGGGGCTCTATGCATCCACCATCTAAACTTTGTTTTACAAGAAGGAGCAGAAACTGGACAGATTTGGGAAATGTCATAATAAAGGTAACTGAGTTGTTCAGTAATATTTGTTCAACTGACACAGTTTCTTTTATCTTAATCCTTGTCTGTATGCATGTTTAATTTATAAATCTTTTAACAGTAACTATTAACTTAGTGTAGCAGATATAACAAAGATTACATTAGAAGCTCCAAACATTTGCAGTTATTACATTTGCAATTTAGCAGATGCCTTTGTTTATAGCAACATACAACTGACACAGTCTTACAATCCAAGCAACTGTGGGTACAGGGCCTTGTTTATGGACTCAACTGTGAAAGCTTGGCAAAGGTGGGAGTTGAACCCAAACCTTCTGGTCCAACAATTTGAATGTTTTTTGTTTTTGTTTGGAGGTGGTCATAATTGTTTACAATTATTGTTATTTTTGATAAGGGTTTAGATTTTGGCTTATGTGTTTTTCATATTTAAAGTGTTTTTTATTCGTCTGTCAAGAGTGTTGTGCTTACAGTTAATAACAATAGACTTTTCCAGTCTGATGATTGTCAATCTAAACAGATGCTACTAAAGAATACAATGCTTATAATATAAATAAAAATATTTCTTGGTTGCCATTGTCACTGCCTAAAACGTCATTAAGAAATTGAAGTCAAGCAAAGACCTAAAAGACTAAGAAAAAGTACACCTGCAGCTGGTCAGGGGTGTACAGCAAAACTGTTTCATTACTTGCAAAAACACATTCGAAGGATAGTAAAAGTTGGTCTTAAAGGGGTGAGTGTGGTCAGCAATAATAATAACACTGTTCCACAAAATTTCAAACGTTATCTGGTTCAGAAATAAAATGTTTCTGGTTCAGAAAAGGACATGTTAAGTATGCCTTTTCCACCAACTCTTCATGGTCTTTCCAAGAAAATTTGTTACCAGAAACTGGAATGTTGCCCATGCAGCCTTTCTCTTGCCATGCAGCAAACGATGAAACGCCTCATCTTGCAGAAGCTCATGAATGTGAGGACTGATTAAAACTCCTTCTTTTATCTTTGCTACATTCAACTTTGAAAATTTACAAATGAGATACTGGAATGTTTTTGCATTTTTGTCCATTGCCTTCATTAAGTTCTTTATAAGACCAAACTTAATATGCAATGTTGGTAGCAGAATTATTTGGTTCTAGATAAGGTGCTAGATGAAGAATATTTTTGTCCCCAGCTGCAGTGACTGAGTGTCTGAGTGACCAGTCTCTTTTTATAGTGGTGTTCTTCTCTTGCTCAACTATTCCATTCACATTGGAAACAGCAATACTGGGTTTCCACCCTGGAGACCAAGCACAAGGGCAACAACCTTTTACTTACCACAGAAGCACCACTGATGTTGATCATAGTTTATGCTCCTCATTTTTGTGACACAAACGTCATTTCATCACAGTTATATCAGAAAAAATATACTTTATTAATGCAAATCTGAGGTATCGCTGGAAAGCTGAACAACGATATAAGTCGAATGGTAAAAATGCTGGCTGGCTGATAGAGGGAGAATGTAAGACATATATAGAGTTGTGTGATGCAAGTTTAATTAGGATTGTATTATCTAGTTTCCATTGGTCATTCAGAGATGCAATACTGATTATGTAATCTTTGCCTAGAGTTGTATCAAAGGATGTAAGAAATATCCATGTACCCCTGTATCATGAAAATGAAAGTCAGTACAAAGACTCAAAAAATATTTCATTCAAAAGATACCTGAATGATGTTAAGTAA
Organism: Parotocinclus maculicauda; assembly: GCA_034780255.1. Taxonomy (NCBI): domain Eukaryota; kingdom Metazoa; phylum Chordata; class Actinopteri; order Siluriformes; family Loricariidae; genus Parotocinclus; species Parotocinclus maculicauda. Next base: position 19,053 of record JAUZSU010022181.1, read on the forward strand.
CCTTCACATCATTTGCCACTGCCACCAACTTAAACTGTTGTCAGTTTGGGTCTATGGGCTTATACTGTTTATGCCAAATTCGCACAACAAAACTTTTTAATCCAATCATCTGACATTTGAATAAAATAATTGTTGCTCTACATAAAGATGGCCTAGGCTATAAAAAGATTGCCAACACCTTGAAAGTGAGCAGCAGCATGGTGGCCAAAACCATACAGTTATTTAACAGGGTAGGTTTCATTTAGAACAGACCTCACCTCGGTTGACCAAAGAAGTTAATTGCACATGCTAGGCATCATATCAGGTTGGATTTTGAAAATAGACTTTTGAGTGCTGCCAGCTTTGCTGCAGAGGTTAAAGTGGTGGGGGGTCAGCCTGTGAGTGCTCAGACTATACACCACACATTGTATTAAATTGGTCTGCATGGTTGTCGTCCCAGAGGGAAGATGATGCACAAGAAAACCCTTAAACAGTTTGCTAAAGACAAGCAGAGTAAGGACATGGAACCATGCCCTGTGGTCTGATGAGAACAAGTTAAATTTATTTGATTCAGATGTTGTTAAGCATGTGTGGCAACAACCATGTGAGGAGTACAAAGACAAGTGTGTCTTGCCTACAGTCAAGCATAGTGGTTAGTGATCCCCTCCCTTCAGAAACTGGAATGCAGGGCAGTATTCCAACATGATAATGACCCCAAACACACCTTCCAAAAAGACCACTGCCTTGCTAAAGAAACTGAGGGTAGAGGTCAAGCATGTCTCCAGACCAAATCCCTATTGAACACCTGTGAGGCATTCTAAAATGGTATTTGAAGGAGAAAAAGGTCTCTAACATCTCTAACAGCTCTGTAATGTCATCATGGAGGAGTGGAAACAGATTCCAGTGGCAACCTGTGAAGTGAACTCCATGCCTGTCAGAGTTGAGGCAGTACTGGAAAATAATGGTGGCCACACAAAATATTGACACTTAGGGCACAGTTTGGTCCATTTTCACTTAGAGCTGTACTAACTTTTGTTTTCAGCGGTTTAGACATTAAAGCCTGTGTGTTGTTACTTTGAGGACACAGCAAATTTGCCAAATTTACACTGTTATGCAAGCTGTATATTGACTACATTACATTGTATCACAGTGCCATATCTTCACTGTTTTCCCATGAAAAGATAAACAAAAATGGGAGAAGTGAGGGGTATATTATCTAATAATTTGAATTTTGTATGTGTAAGCAGCTCTACAACAACAGAAAATCTATGCTCTAAAATACAGCTCCCAAATGTCATCCTACCCAAGCATTCAAAGCAGGTATGATATAAAGTATAAAGCTCCTGGTGACTACATTACTTGCAGACAAGGGTGTTTGGAAACCTGTGCTTTCATATTTCAGATTTCCACACGGAGCTCAGCACAGTGGAGGCTGTAGCAGCTGGCTGCCACAGAGTCCATACCATGACATCCCCAGTAAGTTTCAATCAAAACCCTCCAGCCCATCTATTTCTCTCAGCGAGTCTACTGTCAGCCTCAGCCAAAGGAAAGTTAAGGTATTTAGTCAATGTATTTCTTAATTGAAATGTGATGATTGATTAATGTTGATTGTCATCATTTGTGCTTTGCTTCTGAATTTCAGACTCTAGGGCCTGAGTTTGCAAGAATGACTGATGACCCTCAAATCATTTTAGAACTGCCTGGCTCGATAGTGGTAAAATTTATTTGAATAACTTCTTATGAATTATTAAAAAGAACATTAGTGCATTTCATTAACCATGCTGTGTTTTATTGGCTGACTTTTATTTATTACAGTCAAAGAAAGGCCGGTCATCTTTGTCACAGAGGGAAGTTACTGTGGTGATGCCAAACGAGCAGTGTATAGTGGTGAAATGTGACATTAAATCCAGAGGGAGAGATGTCTTTGACATGGTTGTTGCTCATGCAAACCTTGTAGAGCATTTCTACTTTGGCCTTGCTTTCATGGATGGTAATGTAATCTGGTAGTCTTATCAGTAAAATAATAATTGCTCTTTTATGGCTTTAATCATGGATGTGATTTGTAGGATCAATTTGTTTAAAGACCATCAATATTTTCCCCTGTAGATTATGAATATTTCTTTTTGAACAACGAGACAAAAATCTCCAAAGTGGCTCCAGACTCGTGGAAGAAAATAGGAAATTCTCCATTCACACTTTTTCTCCGTGTTAAATTTTTTGCGGATGATGTCTCCTATGTATTGTAAGTATTTGGTGTAGCTTATTTGATAACAAATAGAATTATTGTAGCATTAGTCCTGTTATGATCCTTTCTTAGTGCCTGCAAACAAACTTGTCTTGTCTTGTCTACAAACCGTAAAAACATTTGTTAACCCTAAACCATAATTGTTCTGTTACACCTGTTAAGCATGCCATTATTTGCATTTGTTTATTATTCAGTTTATTTTCTATTGCTAGTCAAATCATTTTAAATCCAATCATCATTCAGACTGACAGGACCACTGCATATCATCTTAATTGAACAAATTGCCTAAAAGTCAGTGAAACTGGTTATCATTACTTTAGTTTCATTTCATTTCTGGATAAACTTATACAACTTTATACCAGAGAGAAAACAGAAACAATGTTTATGATAGAAAAACAACAACATTTCCCATAATATACTATGATCAAAGTCATGACATGGTCATTATTGTCATATTATTTGTTTTGGAAGGCACAAGTTAACGCGTCATCAGTATTATATCCAGATGAGGAGAGATATTTTGGGGGACAGAGTTTACAGCAGTGAGGACACTGCCATGTTCCTTGCTGCTCTGGCCTTGCAAGCTGAGTTTGGAGACTACATACCTGAAGTAAAACATTCTGAAATTATTTATGCATGTAGAAGTTTAAAGGACTATCACAATATTATCTGCATTCAATTACCTCTTCATTATTATACATTTTTTTTTACTTTATATTTTCCCAGGTTTATGGAACAAACTATTTTCAAATGGAGCACTACATCCCGAAAAGAATGATGGAAAAAATGGTATTGCCCTTTTTGAGAGAGGAATTATCAAGATTACATTCCAGTAATGCACATATGCGTCCTGAAGATGCTGAGATGGAATTTTTAAGGGTAATTAGTCACAAATAGACAAATAAAACAGGAATTCCTATGATATATCATGTTAGCCATCATGGTAAGATATTGATCGTATAACATATACAGTGGTGTGAAAAAGTGTTTGCCCCCTTCCTCATTTCCTGTTTTTTTTTTTGCATGTTTGTCACACTTAAGTGTTTCGGAACATCAAACCAATTTAAATAGTAGTC
>JAUZSU010022182.1:0-10713 GCA_034780255.1 Parotocinclus maculicauda
ACAATACACAACAATAGATTTTGGAACTCAGTACACATATAAGGCGCACCGAATTATAAGGCGCATGTCCGATATCTGGGAAAATTTAATCCTTTTAGGTGCGCCTTATAGTGCGGAAAATACGGTAGATTTGATTCTAGTTGTTACTGACTTAGTTTGTACTTGTTAACTTCTGAAAGTGTGGCTTAAGCTATACATCACATCAAGTGCAACTCTCTAATCTACTGATTTGTCAGTAGATTTTCAAGAACAGTCAAACCGTGCTATCTGGAATCCTGGTATCCGAATTCCTAATACAACGGTTGGGGTACTTTATTAGCCTAATCTGTCATCCAAATTGCTAGAAGTCGATGGACAGCTTTTTACCCTCTACTGACATCCTAAACAGGTAAAGCTTATTTATTTTCTATAGACTCCATAAGTGAAAAGAAGAAAGAAAGATGAATGCTTAAAGACAGTAGAGAATGTGCATGTATGAACAAGCCCCTGATCATTACAGAGACAAAGTAATGTACAGAAACCAAGGTGGGATTTTATTAAAAAAATAATAGGCTACTCAAAAAATTAGGGAATATTTCAAAATTAAATATTCCATAATTAAATACCCCCTATTTTTGTGAGCAGTGCAGAAAGATACCACCTTTTGTACAAATATTCAAATTCCGAACCATATTCTGCATATTCTGCAAAATGTACATTAAGATACTAGGTTCAACTGTACATGTCTTACTGCACATGTATTACTTACATTATATGCATTGACAATCAGCTGAATTATATTTTTGGAGCTTGGGTCCAGAATCTCCACTGTAGTTCCAGGAATCAATGCAGTAAAATTCTGGAGAATGGGAGACAAATTTGAATGTTAACAGAGCTAACAGATTAAGGAAAATGTGCATTTAAAATGCCTAAGTTGAGTTAACTTTCATACCTTATAGAGAATATAATGTCGTTTGGTCACTGCAAAAATCAGGAAAATGTTGTTTTCTGCCAGCTTCTCTCCAAGAAGAGCCAATGAAGGGTAATCCTGGGGAGTATGACACATGCAAATCCATATATGAACATGTTAAACTTATTCACTGCCAGCCCTTCATCTCCCTGACCACCAGTTTGGTAAAGGAAATCACCACTCGCTCTTCTCTGCACTGTTTACTCTAACAATTCCTGTTACTTCCTTTCCCAACAGCAGAAAGGAATCCTTTTACCTGGAGACTGCAGACTTTCCAAGCAGAAAAGATATACCGTATAATGACATATGTTGGGGTTACATTATGACAAATCCATCAAAAATTAAACACATTACAATCTGACAGGATAGATGCTAAATATATCATTTATATAGCAGAGCTTAAAACACTTACATTAACCTAAGAAAATCATTGCCACAAAGCTCAGTTTAAATAAACACATTGACTATCTCCTGTAATTACTTGAATCGTGCAGTGAAAGTCAAAAAACAAAACAAAATGTTTAGTCCACTGGCAAACTCAGGGCACCATTGTTCAGCTGGCTGCTGCCTGATAGCAGAAACCTGCACATTGTGAGGGGTTTTGTGAGACTGACTCATGATCCTGGGTCAAACTGCGAAAATGGCTGTGTGTCAAGTTTAAGAAAGCGCAGAGAGTGCCCCCCCACCCAAAAAAACCCCCCTAAAATTTCAAAATAGTGTGCCTAGACAAATTTCTCTAATCAAAATGCACCCAGAACCATCTTTGACCAGTTCTGAGGTCTAGTGCCGAGGTATGACTATATTGCCATTCTGGAGGTTAATGTATTGCTAAAACATCCACTTTAGGATGTGGATTAGGATATGCTAAGCTACAGAACATTGACTTACATCAACATAAGAGAGTAAGGTGGCTGTCAACTAAAGTCAGGTCTAGAAGGCCACAACTAGCTGTGCCCTAGTGATAAAAGTTGCCATTACATTGTAGTTTGACTCACTAGAGAGCAGTGGTTTTGGATACTTGCATCACAGGCTGTTTCAAGCATCTCTTTTACTTTGCAGGTGTATGATATGCAGACTTGTCATAAATTTGTGTTTAATGCTGATATGAAGGAAAAAAAGCAGCCTTTGTGTTATTCAAAAAGAAAAACCATAAGTATTCAGACCCTTTGCTCGGTATTTAGTAGAAACACCCAGGTGTGTGGGAAGTTTTTCACATCTTGATTTGGGGATTCTCTGCCATTCTTCCTTGCAGATCCTCTCCAGTGCCTGGTTTTCTCCACACATACTGCTTAGAATCAACACCAAAAAGTTCAATCTTTGTCTCATCAGACCAGAGAATCTTATTTCTCATAGTTGAGCCTTTCATGTGTTTTTTTGTCAAACTCTATGTGGGTTTTCATATGTCTTGCACTGAGGAGAGGCTTCCATGGGGACACTCTGCCATAAAGCCCCGACTGGTAGTGGGCTGCAGTGCTAGTTGACTTAGTGGAACTTTCTCCCATCTCCCTACTGCATCTCTGGAGCTCAGCCACAGTGATCTTTGCGTTCTTCTTTACCAAACAATTGAGAGTTAAATATGAGTGTCACAGCAAAGGGTCTGAATACTTATGACCAAGTGATATTTCAGATTTAAAAAAAAAAAAATTTAATGTACAAAAATTTCTGTCTTTTTTTGTCAAGATGGGATGCTGAGTATACATTAATAAGAAATAAAATGAACTTTTATGATTTTTGCAAATGGCTGCAATGAAACAGAGTGAAAAAATGTAAAGGGGTCTGAATACTTTCCGTACCCACTGTATATATAGCCTGCAAAAAGTGGTCTTGTCTATTAAATTTTGTATATACTTACTTCACACCAGTGAACTTATTATAACCCTGTTAAAGGATCAAAAGTAAACAAAACAAAATTTCAGCCTCTGTAAAACAGAGAATAACTTGACGGATAAAGCGTGAAGTTAGGTTGGGCCAGTGTGAATGCAGAAGCAGCGCTTAGGAAACAAAGACAGGAAGGCAGGAATTAAGGGTAAGCAACTCAGAGCGCACTTCGCTTAAAAATGTACTTAGCAGCAAATCAAAGTCAAAAAGCTCTGCTCATGTGCTCATAGATTTCACAGACATACACAGTGCTCCGCCGAGGCTTAAATGAAAATCTGCAAAGTAGGGACGCTATATTTATTTAAGTCTTTATACACAAGACCGCAGACAAAAACTTGTCATGTCAGCCGATGCTCTAGTCTTACTTCTCGTTTTTGGTGAGTATTTATCCGCTGAGTAAATACACTATTGTAGTGTTTTTAATAGTTGAATAATCAAGCAACATGAAGTACTGGAACATTCTCTTCACTCTTTACACCATACATCACTCTCGTATCACACTCCGTCCGTACCGAGCTTACAGCACGTCACATCCTACACATTGATACAACAGCTATTTACTGTAAACCCTAAAATTTTATGATTTATAACATTTTTTTTTGGTAGAATTAATATTTTTAATATGTTTTTTAAATACATTTTGATTTTTTAAATGAAAAAGTTCCGCAAAACAGCGAAAATCCGCAATATATTTTTTCCATTAATATTTTTTAAAAACCTGCGATGCACAGAGTCTGTGAAAGGTGAACCGCGAAGTGGTAAGGGAATGTTGTACATCCATCTTCTTGCCAGGTATTTTCACCATATGTAAGTATACTGCTCACAAAAATTAGGGGATACTTTAAAATTAAATTTCGCATATTTGTGAGCAGTGTAATTAATCTGGAGTTTCAAAAATCCCCCTACCATACTGGTTGAAGCGTTGTACTCGTCCTTTTCATTAAGGTGGCACTGGCCATCATGAGGCTGAATGAGCCCTGCCAGCTTGCCATCCAGTGCCAGGTGGGGTACATCATCTGTGGCAAAGACCAGCAGGTGATAGGCTTCCTTCCTCCAACCTATTCTCTCCTACCAGAAACAAGATGAAAGAGTTGAATCAGCATCACTGAAAGTTACAGTCCCTACACCGACTTTCCCAGCACTCCATATCAAATGGCAAAAACAATAATCAACAGCAAAATGTGGCTGAATAAAATGGACACATAAGAACCATATGTTAGGATTCCACATTAGTAACATATGGAAAACATTAAGTCACTACATAACCAGTTGAACACTCAGACATAAACAACATGGACAAAAGTATTGTGACACTACTTTTAATCGCTGAATTAAGTTGTGCCATTCGATCCCGTATGTATAAAAATCAATCAATACTTATGAAATAATGGGTCGGTCTAAAGAGCTCACTGAATTAGAGCCTGGTACTGTAATAGGTTCATGAAATTTCAGTTCATGAAACGTCTTCCTTCTTATTTATCCCATTATAAACTAAGTGGTTTTATTGAAAATTGGCAGAATTTAAGAACAACATTATCGTGCTCCAGTGCACAGAGCAAGATCCACAGTGGCATGGTTGGGCGAGTTTGGTGTGGAAGAACTGACCATCTCACTAAGCACCTTTTGGATGAACTATAACAGATTGCAAGCCAGGCCCTCTTATCCAGCATCGGTTTTTGCCCTCATAAATGCGCTTCTCGATGAATGGGCATAAATCTCCACACAGTGTTACAGAAAGCCTTGCTGAGAGAGAGAGTTATAACTGGAATCAGTTATAGTTGCAAAGCAGGAACCAACTCAATATGAACATCTATGGATTCAGAATGAGCGACCATAAAAGCTGGTGCAGGTGTAATATATACAGGTGTCTCAATGCTTTTGTTCACATGCTGGAAGTGGTTGGTCAAAGATTGACATTATGTGCAGGGAAAACAAGGTCACAACAGGTCATTGTTCAGTAGCAGAGGTAAAGAAAACTTCACTATGGAAAAAAGCTATTAAAGTAAAGGATATTACACCAAGACATGACTGAGTCTCTCTAAAAGGCCACACTATTTTACAGCAGTGGTTAAGCTAAATATAACTGACATTTTACCCATAACCTTTAGCAGTGCATAAACAGAAATACAACACTTGAATCCTGCCAAACATGACATCGGTTTTCTTACAGGTATAAGAGGCAACAAACTTGTAACCACTTTAGCGTTTGTCACATTACATTCTATTACCTTCAAACAGGGCCTGTGGGCCTCTGACCGGTGAGATGGAAGATATTGCTATTGTGACTCAGTAAAGCTCAAAATTCTAACATACCAGCTAGAAGTACAAGGAGTGCCACATGCACAACATGATATAACTGACCTTACATACAGCAGCCTGAAGAATAGCATCAAATCCACCTTCAGGTGCATCTCTGTTGCGTGACACCACCTGCTTCTGTACCTCTTCATTAAAACGGTCTACCTTGTCAGTCAGAGACAAGAGGTTACGGAACCCAAAGGACGGGACACAGTTTGGGAACGGCTTGTATCTGTGATTAGATTATGGAGAGAAATTTAAGGATTAGAAAAAGCATAATCAGAGTGATCTCTTAATTGTATCACCTCCACCCCTGGCTTCCAGTATGGCTGTGTCTAATTTCTTATGGCTGTGTCTGGTCATCTGCAAGTCACGAGGCAACTCAGGTTTTGATTGGGGCTGTGATTTGATTATTAATAGATTATAAATTAATCTTGATACATATTTTTTTCTACACTTTTTTTTACAAATGCACAAAGCATTAATGCATTCAAGCATTGAAATAACAGAAACTAAGTACTATATAATAACATCAATAAATATAGTGTTTATTTGATCCTAAATATACCATTACCACTTTATTTTATCGCCTCTTAAGCTGACTATGCTTTTTTTTAATGTAGTGATCATTATTACTACAGGTGTGTTTCTACCATGTTTGGTGGAAATTTAAAGATTGTTTGCGTGTATTGAGCCTGTGTTATGTTTACCCCACAGACATCTGCTTAGCGCTGCATTTCCGAATTTTTGCTTCCACTTTGCGTTCATTCGTCAACATTACGTTATCCATTAAAATTAGTAATCGCTCTTTGTTACTTGTGAATTGAAGCAGAATCGTCCATATCTCTATCGCGGTGCACCTATGAATCTATTTTTTCTACACCCATGTGACGTCCAATCTCTTGTTGTGTCAAAGCTGGACTACTGCAATGCTCTTCTAGCAGGTTTTTCCACGCAGACAAACCAGTCCAAAATATAGCAGCATGTCTGGTTTTCAATTGCTTAAAATTCTCATGTCACCTCAGTGGTGCATTCAACTTCACCAAGTATGAATCAGCCCCTTCCAACCTAAAGTCTCGAGTAATATTATCCTCTGTATCTCATAACCTTCAAGACTCCTGTTTTGACTGGATCACTCAAGAGCATATGATGCACCGAGACTGTTCTCTGTATTGGCACTCAGGTGGTGGAATAAGCTCATACTGGATCTTGCTGAAGAATTTCCTGCTGTCTTCAAACAGTGACTAATGGCTCCCCTCTTCATTCAGCAATTACGTGAAGACTGCATTTCCAAATGAATTTATTTGTTTCATTTTTTAACCACATTTGTTCCTATCCTTTATGTCTGTGCTTTTGTACCAGGATGAGGCAATGCCTACTAAGACGAATGCAAAGAACGTCTGTTAGTCCCTTTGAATAAGACCGTCAGCTAATTGCTGTTCATGTAAAATGTGCATCTGCTACACAGAACAAGGACAAGGCCAGAAAGCAAGTGCCTCCATACAAATAGTGGATCCTGATCGCTTTCTTTTCTTTGTAGACAGTGGACTTTTCTGCATGAAGGAACATGCTTCTCTCACCATATGCATTCGCCACCCATGGGCAATGATCCCTCATTCAGCCTTTGCTCCCTCAGGCCTGTGTTTATGAAGCGACCAGCCAGGCTGAAGGCATTGCTATGGCTTAGGTATTATCTTTATAATTTAACCATGTTACGCAACAGAATTACTAAAATGCAAACATTCTTCAGTACTTTTAGATATTATTATAAAGAGCAACTGTTTTGTTAAACACTAGCCTCCATGTCACTATTGTACTGGGACAAAATGTACTGTAGCACTGTTGTGTCTAAAACACAAAAGCCAACCCACAATTTTTTCCAGCAGTAGCAGAGACAATAACAGATTGGCGGACACATAACCTACATGTGCACTGGGGCATGGTGGTGGTAATATATTAGAACATGAATCTCACTGACAGCTCAGTATTTGAGCCTATAAAAGTGTATAAATAAAGCATCATATTTAACCTTCAGAATTGTTTCATTGAGAGATTTAAGGTCACTGCATTTCTATTTGTCTGTATTCAGGTCCCTAGATTAAACTGGTCTCTTTAACTGAGCTCTGCTGTTTGCTTTCACAACACACCCAAGCAGACAATGGGAACATCATAATAATATATAATTACAAAGTACTACAAAGAACTACTTTAATTACTGGGAGAATTCTGCTGACATTTTCACCTGGAGGTTCTTTGCTTACCCATTGCAAGGGTTTTCCTGATACTTGGGAGCCGTGTACGAGAAAGGCGAGAGATTCTTATCCACAAACGTGCCAAAGCCAAGACGGAAGTTGCTAGTGAGCTTTTTCATTTCTTCAGCTAGTTTTGTGCCCAGGTTGCGAATGGTGTGCAAGTCGTCCTTCATGGACAGCGAGAGGTCCATGAGGTAGTACAGATCAACAGGGTAATCTTCAACCGGTCGCACCTGTACATCAAACCAGGTCTGATCACCTGACAAAATTAGAAATGAAATACATTTACATTTTGATACATGTAATGACAAGTCTACAATCTAAACATACCAGTACACAAACGGCTGGTTTCTAAGCATGTACCTGGTCTCAGACTGAGCAAGGTCTTCTGTGGCTGGATCTGTATGACATCATACTGAGCAGACCCAGAGCGTTTAGGGCTCAAAGGCTTGTTTCTCAAGACAGAACTGATGCTCCTTGGATTTTCAATAAAACGCACCTCGCAGCCTTTTTTCAGCAAATTCTGGCTCAAATCGCATCGAGACATTAGCGTTCTTGCTCTTCCAAAGTCCTGACCAGACAGAAAAAAGATCAGAGCGGTCCAGGCATGTGGCAGAGCACGATTATTGAGAGTTTCTAAAAAGCCACAACATTACTGCATCATTATCCCAGTGGCCTGTGCCAAAATAGTATTGTACTGTCTTATTTGAAAAGACCAGAAAACCACAATTCCTGTCACATTGTATATTAAAAGGCTATATTCGTACAGACGTTAAAAAAAACAACAATAAAAAACAGCTCCTTGGTCACAGGGGTTGATTTAGATAAATGAGCACAATTAGAATCATTCAGTCAAAAGGAAGCGAGAGTCTGCGACTAGATTGCTAATGTTCTTAAAAAATTGCTAATTTATTATATTAATTCAATACAGTTTAGGTAGAAAACAAGCTACGTTGGACACATCCAAAATTTTAGAAAACACTTCCTCTCTTTTCCCTTAATCTCTTTTTGTTCTTCACTGGTTTACTCTGAAGTATACCAATCACACACCAACTCTTAACAGCAAGAACTAGAGTTATAAGTATACAATGCTCACAAAAATTAGTGCATATTTCAAAATAAATTTGAAGTGAATACAAAATAAGCCAAAATAATTATCGTGATTGAGTAGCAAGTGACATATTCATGGGGGACTATTCAGTAGGGTATTTGGTTACCCAATGGGATTTTCGGGTCTGCTATACTTTGACCTGAATAATTAATTATTGTTCTAAACATCATCAACAATACAACTTAGTTACAATAAACACAGCAGCCAGTGTGTAATAACTATAATTTTACATTCCATCATTGTCAGTCCTGTACTGGGCTGGGCTACACACAATCATCAGCGAAATTATTTTATGGCTATTAAGCATGCAGCGTATACTTCCTATGCAACCAATATAAAGACCCTGGCAACCACACTAATAACCACCTGACATCTGCACACCTGCAATTTAGATAAAGACGGCCCAATTACAGGGATTTCCCTGGTTTAAGTGAACAGAGGTAGAGGAAGAGAGATAGATCTTCAAACGGTTGCTAAATATCAGAATGTTACACATGTGCACCTGAACAATTTATTTTAACTGCAGGCTTATTTTGACAGCATATCCTTTCTGGCTCCACTGTGAAACACATTACGTATATTTAACTACATATTTTTAGTTTTCTGTAAAACATAATACACTTGCAAAATAACTACATAGTTACATTTTAAAAAATCCAAAATAAAATGGTGAGCAAAAATTTTAAAGCTAGTTAAAAAAACAAAAAAACAAAAATCAAAACAAAATCAATAATATTTCTGGACCTACAACCCTGACCAAGATAAACAGGGGTGAAAATAAGTAAATAAATAAATAAATGTATAAATAACGTGTGTAAAATATAAACACAATGAATACAATTATTTACAAATAAATGTGTAAACTGTCATAAGCAATAGAAAAATAGGCATAAATACTACAAGTAATATAGAAAATAAGTTATATAACAGTGTGTAAAAATAAAGTGCGCAATAAGCATGCCATAGCTTAAAATGCAGTATTTAAAAAAAGTGTGCGACATAAATCATGTCAAACAAGAAACAAATAAGAAAAAGTACAATGGGTACCTCTTGGGAGCACCAGGCACAGCTCGGGTGAAGCAGAAGACACTCTTCACAGGATGTGGCACTGCCACTCATACACACATTCATACCTAAAAAACAAAAATAACAACATAGCAAAACGACTAAACAGGTTGGACAAACTTGCAAACAAGGAAACGTTTAAAGAATAACAGAAACAAACTTTTAAAAATAACTTAATGACTTGCAAGAACATATTCGATCTAAAACTCGACAGAAAGTTCTCACCTCGGACTGTGAGAGAAAAAAAGAGCAGTATGATGCCGGTTAGTAAAACTGCACGACGGCTACACAACCACACGCTCCACATCATGGCTGGAAAAGTTGGCAAAGACGACTTAAGCGAAGAGCGGTGACAAACTGGGCTTAATCAGGAAAATTATTCATGCAGAAGTGATCCCTCTCTCACAGCCCATCCCAGCTTCCAATTTTCAACCGAAACGCCGGACATTCAGTAAACAAACGCGCGCTTAATTTCCTCTTTGTAATGGGACAGCGTTAATCCACATTGACTCATGTCCTCGCAGTCCTGTACCTCCGTTATTGTGCTCAAATGCACATCGTAATGCGTGTCATGTTCAAAATCCACCGAATTCCCCCGGGATGTGTTAACCTAAAAACTTGTAGCTGTAAGTACGAACAGATTTTGTAACGTTATGCGCCTGTTTGCGCTGGAAGTTTGGAGATCATTTCCATTCGCTCCACCTACAAAGGAGGAGGCGCTCACGTTCACATTCAGCCATGTAAATCTCTGCACTAAGCTTCTTATAGGAGGTTTTGTGTAGCTACTGAACAGTACGTAGTTATTATTTTCTAATAAATCTAAACCGAAATAATACAAACTGACTGACACTTCATAGTAAACACTGCTTCCAAAGGTGAACTAGGGCGTGTTTCCGAACTATGCAAGTATGGTCCGACTTTTAATCTTTAACTCATATTATCAGTACTTGTAACTAATCTACAATACAGTCGATTCCGGTTAATCGGACCACATCGGGACGCGATCGTTTTAACCTTTATAGGGTCTTCGTTTTTTTGTTACACAGAGAGTCCTACTGGGTCTGGTGGACCCATTGCATATTGGGGCTTTTAATTAAACATAATCAAACCTTTTTTTGTTACAATACTTAGCAGATGTTTACTTCATCCCAATTGCAAGT
>JAUZSU010022193.1:0-10712 GCA_034780255.1 Parotocinclus maculicauda
AGGTTTTGTGGGAAGGTCTGATGACCTGAGGGATGTTCGTTCAGCCATCCCAGAGGTCATAGTGCATGCTTTTCTCCACTTCATGCTTTCTGTTGATGTGTTCTGACACTTTTCAGGTTTGTTTTAAGTGTTTAAAACTGGTTATGGTTCTACTATGGACTATAAAGTTTAGGGTTTAAGTCCTAGCACTGCCAAGATGCCACTAAGGTGTTAAATTCTTAACCCATATGTGCTTAGTTAGGGTAAGTTCTTAGCTGATCAGTTAAAAGTCGAATCAATTACTATAATTTGCTAGAATTGGTTTGGCATACTTCTCAAAGCTCTGGAATGCTATTTAGAAGACTGTGAGTCGAAATCCCAGCCACCACTTGGCCCTTAATCCTCTACTGGGCCCTTAATCCTCTAAGTTAACTTAGAGTTAACTTAACTCTTTTAATACAATAATGGTTTATCAGTAAACATTTCGTACTTTGGGGTCATGAACTTTGGTAGTGACCAAAAGAATAAGGTGGCACTGGCAGCAGAAACTGGGTTCATCTTCAAAGTTACTGTCTTTATGATATTCATGATAAAGTGAGGAGACATCAATCCTTGAAGTAGAGACACTGTTACTTGGGACTGAGAGCAACCTAGGTGGTTTGGGCATCTCACAAGGATGCCCCTGGTCAGCTCCCTCTGTAGCTGTTTCAAGGATGTCCCTTTGGAACGAGAACCCAGGGCAGGGGTCTGGGACCCAATGGAGTGACTACATCTCACAAATCTTGGGAATGACCCCAGGAGAAGCTGCAGTCTGTGGGCGGGTATACAGATGTTTGAGCTGTTCTTCTCAACCTGTTGCCAGCACAAACCTCACCAGTAGAAGCAGAAGGACACTGAAACGCTGACTTGTGCATTATATTGATTAATGTCACCTAATGGGAATGGATTTAGGCATCTTTATTAGTAAGTGCTAGTAACAAGAAGACTGATTAGTCTGATCTGCCCAGAAATTGTAATTAAATGTGTTTTTTCAGAGACATCCATTTACATTCATGACAGGATCATTACTAGAACTATTACACCGTGCAAAAGTCAGGCCACCATTAAATTAGACATTCAGTGTCTTTGGTTTAGCGCTGGTATAAGGACCACATATAATCTCTATGTCTCTTTACTAGAAAACTACACAATACAGGACAATTGTGTTTCTGTCTTAAGAAAAATTAACAACAGCTTCTATAAGCTACAGTTGCAAGTATTCAGTGTAACCTCCCCTTACACTTGAGCAACAGCAGCATCTGGAAGCTACAGTCCGTAGAAGCATCGGGAATGGTCTTTATGGAAAAGCACCAGCCAAGAAAACACTGGTTTGGGAAAGGGTATGTATTACGTGTTAAAGAAGCAAACTCTGCATAAAAGAACATCGAGATCCCAAATTTCTCAGTTGCAGCAATCTCCGCTCTCATCCGCTTAACAGGATTTCAAATGATTCCACACCTGACCCAACTGAGCAAGCATCACTTATCACAATCATTAACCAGGGTGGTGCAGCTGAGATGGTGAATCAGTTGCGTTACTAATTAGTTGGAACAAGGATCCTTACAGATCTCTAGTGGGCAGGATTGTGGGACGGCTTTGCCCTGCTGACTTTGTAGCAAATCCTTTTGGTCTGAAAAATCCCAGTGTTTGTCAGTACACGAGGTCAAGGTGTAGAATAACGATTATGGTACTGCCTGGTCAGCACCAGTGGACCAAGGATCATTAGCAGGCCGTTGTGATTTAGAGATGAAGTATATATATATATTTATATATATATATATATATATATATATATATATATATATAGGTATTCATTTCTATATTTATATAAATGTATATATTAATATGATCAGATATGCAAGGACAAAGCCTTTTTTATACAAGAGTGTATATATATAAAAGCAAAAGCACACTCGAGGTCGTGTTATCAAGAATCACATTACGGCTGGATTTAACTATGACTCACATCCATGATGTTATTCGAGTTAACACATTCTTCTTCATGTTTTATTACTTAATTATATGATTTGCATTGGTAAGCATTGCATTTATTCAAGAAAAATGCAACTAGTGGTTTTCAACTGTGAGTATCTCTTGTTTCCCCTGTATGTAACATCAGCAGTCTAACACCTTCTGCATCTATTAGACTGGGTAAAGGTAAATGCTAGCTACAACCCTATCCAGACAATGCACTGAATTATTCTATAGTAATGGACCATTTAACCAAGAGAACTGGAATTGAGTTTGAAACCTTAGCTGCTATCCTGAGTTTCAAATGGCAAGTCAATGGAAATGGCCAGGCATGTTCCATAACATATTTATATGCTACACAGGACACAGGATGAATATCATGGAGCTCTCAAAGTCTGGCAAAGAACATAGTTCATTACATTTGAGTGCACTGAAAACCATAAGAACATAATGTAGCTGCTGTAGGTGAGTTGTAAAAGCATTAGATCTGCTCTTTGGGTTGTTCTGTGAAGCAGAGCACTGGGAATAAGAGAAAAGTAGGCCTACATGGGCAGATGGAGAGAAAGCTGCTGAAAGATGGCTTGAAAGCAGCCACTATGAAAGCAGTCTCAAGCATCACTGAGCATTGATCTGAAATATACTTGAAACCCCATACTGCTCTCGACCCATATGTTATCCACGCAGGTATATATAGCCATCAACGACACATAACATGACTGCCAATCAAGACCGCTAAGCTCCCTATTTGCCTTTTGATACTAATCAACTTCAATTTGTGCAATAATTGCTTTTATGACCCAAGTTCAGCAATAATGTCATTTAAACATTTTCAGTAACATTTAATCAGTCTTGCACATCCTTTTTAATTAAGCCCATTATTTAATAAAGAACAGCTTAAACTCTTACAATTTTATTTAGACTTTGTAGTAAAATGAATGTCAGTTCCTGCAAGGATTCAGAATTCATTCTTCATCCCTGGCCCAGATGCAGCAATACACACTCAAATCATGATACTAAATCCACAACTTTCACATCACAGCTTGAAGAAAGTTTTTATGCTTTAATATAGTGTTTTTTAATCTCCAGATATAAACCTTCTCATTTAAATTGAAAGGATCTTTTGGTGACATCTGCACATAAAACATTTTTCAAATAGCCTTCTGACTTGTCTATGCGCCGCATGTCAGGCAGCGAGGTTTGTTTTGAAGAACCATGATTTTCTCCTTGGAACCCACCAACACTTACCACTGTTATCCAGTATGGTCCTCATGGTGCAATAATGAATCAATATTACTCAATGTGAGAGAGGCTTTTCTTAGTTTAGAAGTTGGTTTCTTTTTTGATCTTGTGGACTATTAAATGCCTTGTTCTTGTAGTGACTCACATTGGTGGACCACTCCTGAGGGTAGTAAAAATAGTCTTAAATTTCCTCCATTTGTACAAAATCTCTCTGACTTTTGATTGGTGGAGTCTAAACTCTTTAGACAAAGTTTTGTAACCTTTTACAAACTGATGAGCATCAGATTTTTTTTTTGTTTGCTGAGATCCTCAGAGATCTAATTTGTTAATGAAACACTTCAACAGTCTTTGTTATAACCCTGTTGTTTAAATACAGCAGTACACCCACTCACACCTAATTGGTTTTGTTTGTTTGTTTTATTTAACATTCCATAAGCTTCACTGGCCATTTATGATACAATGGTACTCGTACAATGGGCAATTTGGAGTGACCTATTAGCCTAATGCATGTCACAGAGGACATGCAAACTCAACACAGGTGGAGTCCAAACCGGGAAAAGGTTGCGATCAAACCCGAGATCTGTGTGTAGTTACACTAACTGCTTGTGTCTCTGTGACACCCATGACACCAGGAAAGAAATATGCAGGAACTGATGATTTTCTATAGACAACTTGCATGTTGTAGGAATTAAAAGTTGAATGTAAGACATGACCTGAACCTTTTTCATATGTATATGTCACCAGATGTACCAGTAATAGTTAGTTTTAAATTTGCTAAGATCAACACTACATTAAATGGTAATTTTAATGTTAATGTGGATAGTTATTGCTTACTGTGCTAACGTTCTGTAATCTGAAAGCCCCAGCAGTACATTAAAACGCTACTAGAATATGTGACATAAGATAAAAGCACAATGATGGAGTTAGTGAGTATCCTAAGAGCACTCCCTTCCTAAGAGCACATTAGTGAATTAAAAAGTACTTAGTGGAAATCTTTAACAGATCTACTTACAACATTAACGGCTGTACTACTGATAGTTTCTAAAAGGGCTTACTGTATTATTCCAGATTAATGGGATGACATTTGCTCTCTGGGAATTTAAATTGTGCATTTAGCTGTGGGGATGCCTGATTGCTTAGGCACCAGACAAGCCTAGTGAGCTCAGTAGCCAATCAGAGTTCAAGTACAAGATGATTTACTGACATGCAGATGAGAGCTGAATTAGTACTATAAATGATGGGCAATTTATTTAGGGTTCTCCAAGTATATTAGCAGGTAATATAATAAAGAGCAACCAAGGCACAGAATATTTATCAGTTTGGCATAGCACCGCAGACACAATAAAACTATCAAGAAGACTATTAACATATTAACAATAAAATCTGAGAGC
Organism: Parotocinclus maculicauda; assembly: GCA_034780255.1. Lineage (NCBI taxonomy): Eukaryota > Metazoa > Chordata > Actinopteri > Siluriformes > Loricariidae > Parotocinclus > Parotocinclus maculicauda. The sequence goes on from JAUZSU010022193.1 coordinate 4,620, forward strand.
AGTGGAAACTAAAATTGGTATAAGAAGAGGAGAAAGGGGAGTGAAAAAGTAGATTTTCTGTCATAGCCACATTTTGAATAAGGTTCTCTTCAGAACAAAATCTGATGTCACGTCTCCGGATTACACATCTGAGGGCCTGTTAGTCTCCTACCCTACTTGCTGCAAAACATCACTACATAAGGAGTGACTTACCAAACCACCACTTCTGCTAATATTACAGAAATCAGGCTGTTGTGGCTTTGCAATTGGTTTCTATAGAAATGCGAAAAACACATGCAAACCAAACCAAATCAAAACCCATACTCTTCCATCAAAGTGACAGATTTATCCTTCACTTTGACAACATGATTCATTTTATGTTATACATACTGTATAAATACCTTTTTAATCTGGTTTATGGTAAGGTGGGAAATCCACACACATGTTTCTGCACTTATATTGCTGTGAATGAATTACTAAGGGTGGGTGTACAAATAATGGACATGGTAATACTTTTATCATTGAAGTAATCAATCATTTAAATTAAGGTTTAGCACACGCTATTTGTTTTTTGACACTTGGCAAGTGTCTTACAGTGCTACCCAGGTCAGGTGAGTGTAACTGTGCAAGCCATTGTCACTTTGAATGCGAAGGCAGGGGAAGCCCCTGGTGAGGCGAACATGGACAGAAAACAAACAAACAAAAACAAATTGACCCTGGTTCAAATGTCACCTCTGGAATGACTCGTCTATTTGTTTGGAACAGCATAGCTTCATGGTGACCAGAGCGTGTAAGTCTTCAGTTGGTTCTGAGTCAGTATATTTTAGTTGCCAGGACTTCCTTCCTTTGAGTCTCAGAGTTTATGGTCAGTAACTTTTTAGGGTTGCCCTATTGTGAGAATACGTTTGGTTCTCCTGCTTGATGTGCTATATTTAATTGCACCCATATCTGTTGGATATAAGAAAGAGGGTGATAATCATATTAGTCAAGTTTAATTGTGAGTCTGTTAAATCATACACACACTCATCAACCAATAAGGAAAAGTGATGGAATTATGGAGATCACAGGATTTATAGACATGTTAATTAAATGCAAAAGATCAAATTGATTGATTGGCAACAAAATATACTGCTCACAAAAATGAGGGGATACGTCAAAATAAAATATCCCATAATTAAATATCCCCTAATTGTTCTGAGCAGTGTATTAAAACATCTTGATTTTACACAGACATCACACAGTCATTCCACACCCATTGATATGATTTTTAAAAATTTAAACTGGCTTTGATGCCCCTGCCACATTGCACAGATTGAAGACTGGTACTTTGATCATGTGAAAATCTTAGTGGCACTGGCACCTACAGTTTGCATATCAATACTTTTTGATGTTGCAATTTCAGTTTTGAGGAGTGTAGATGACCTACAGTGCTCAGCAAATAGTTGATTAAGTCATTGCACACGTAACTTATGTGCCTCAAGTTATGGGGCACTAAACATAACGAATTGACACAGAACATTTTCAGTCTTGTCACTTTCATTAAACCAAAATTGCTTTCACCAGTTTTACGGTCTGGGGGCAACTCAAATGTTCCACAGTGAAAATGTATCAGTTCAAACTCACACACACACAAGCAACAACAACAACAAAACAGCATCCTATTTTACATGTAAACTGTCACTACACTGTGGTTATAAAATATATTTAAGTTTTTCTTGAAATGGGGAAGAAAACTGTCTGGTTACTGTCTGGTTACCCAGACCAAAAATGGTTAAAGGACTTGAAAATTGACCACATGGTCCAAGTCTGATCACTGTCAAGCAGGCACTGTTGGGCCATTAAGTAAGGCTCTTAACCCCTCACCTGCTTAGACTGTACTTTGAAGGATGGCTCAAGTTTGTGTACAAAGTGTACAAGTTTATAAGTTATATACTGTATATATATATATATATATTTGTTTTAGCCTATTTGCATATGTAATGTGCATTTAACCCACATGCTCAATGGACTGCAGTACAACTATTGGACAAAAGTAGATTGCAACCCTTTAGGAATATGTTTATTCTTTTGCAATATAGTCTGCCCTTTCAGATTTTAGTAATGTGAAATTCCTGACATGTGAGACAAAGCTGATACTGAGTTATGTGGAACGGATTTCACCCTTAGTACTATTTACATTTCTTAGGTGCCTTTTCACTAACTATGTATATTGCTTAAGGCAGACTGACAGATTTAATGTTAAATATTCTCAATGTGATGTCCCAGTGGATGACAGCATTGAATTTAGATGGGAAGTGCTTGAGAACCATACGCATAAAATGGCTGATGAATTCAGTCCAATTTTTACCCTCTCACTTACTGTCTGTATCACTTTACATTATGCTGACTGACTAAACAGGAAGATCCAGGTGTAGGGAAATTCTACAGACAAACCAGTTTTATATAAATTTTATGATCCTGTTGTAATTGCTGAACAATTGATTGTTCGTCTAACTCTTACAGTTAAATGGACACCAGAGTATTTAAAATGAAAATATTATGGGTTGTCTAAAGGGCCTATTGGAGAACAAGCATGAAAGGTTCCTGAATTAATGTCAAGGAATGGATCTGCATGCAACTGTAAGGATATCCAAATAGCAGCCTCTTCACAGAGATGAAGGTCGGAGGATGACAGCAAGGTAATTATGAGTAAAATGAAAAAACGGAAGGAGTAACCCCCAGAAACAGTGAAACTTAGTGACTTTGCAGCAAGAGTGAGACGGTGCAGACCACTTAGGTGAGGGAGTGATGGATGAAATGTAAACACCTGTGACATTTTAATATGTGAGCGAATGACAGTGTAAAAGAGTGGAAGCTTGGCTCTGTGTGTGTGTGTGTGTGATGTATATATTACATTGTGGGGACCAAATGTCCAAAACAGCTTCAGTAACCATTGTGAGATGTACTGTATGTGTGTGGTGGCGATTTAAAGGAATGTCGGGGATGTATACTGCTGAATTTAAACCTACATTCATGTGTCCGTATGTTTATATGTTGGAGGAGTGGTAGAGGTAAAAAATTGAATGTATACTGCTGGTATGAATGCTGTTAGTAATTTATAGCTTCTCACGCAAACCTCTCTGTTTTTGGTAACTAGAATCAGTTACCCAAAACTGATGATGATGTAAATGTACTGATAAAACACAGTTTGGTGAAATTATACTCTCTGAAAGCTCCCTGTCACCAGGTGATTGAGATTGGTTGCTTGAAAATCATATTAGTCCTCCCATTCCACTTGGTACTATAGACACCGGCCACACCTTCGAGAGCCAGGCAGCCATCAAACACTGTGGACCTTCATGTCACTGACTTCAGCAGTTGTGTAAAGGTTAATGCCCAATTTATTTTTTTTTTATAAGGTGCCATCTTTCTTATAACAGCGACACATGGTGAAATTTGAGTTATGGCAGTCATAATTTAGTCTTTATTTTACAACCCCAAATCATAAATTGTATAAAATCTTATAATATCTAAGGTCAATTCCAGTTGCGCAAGACTAAGGTCACATTGCCAAGAAAAAACACTGAAATCCTCATAAGAATGAAAAAGTAGTGAAAGTATGGAAAATAAATGCAAACTAAATAATTATTCGATTTCAAACAAGTCTTGCCAACAGGTGATTTGGAACAACAGCAGCACCCACAAAAGGCTAAGGCTTTAAGGAGTAAAGGTGGACAGAGAATCTCCAGTTTGCCAACAAACACATAAGAGAATTGGATAATGACGCAACCTATTGACTTACAAAAAACATATGAACCTATTTGGTAACTGTAATCTAAAACTAGTAGGACACAAGAGTTTTTCATGAACAGTGTGCATTACATTATCTTGTTTTCCCTACCCACCCCAAATTCAGTTGCTCATTTCCATGGAGATGAAATGCCATTTTAAATATTTAGTACTTGTCTGATCAGACTTTTTAAATAGTTAAAATCTTAACATTAAAAAAATCATTCTGATGATTTCGTCAGATGTGCAGAGTTTAAACCTACATTCATGTGTCCGTATTTTTATATGTTGGAGGAGTGGTAAAGGTAGGAAATTAAATGTATACTGCTGGTATTAATGCTGTTAGTAATTCATAGCTTCTAATGCAGACCTCTCTGTTTTTGCTGACTAAGATAACTAGAATCAGATATCCAAAACTTGCTTTAAACCATTATGTACAATTTGACAGTTTTTGATGTTTTTCTTGTGTAACCTATACAGCTTTAAATATTGCTCCCACTGTCATGTAGTAGTAGTTCAAATCATATTCACCACTTATCCAGCAAGCTTCATAAATTGAAAAAGGGTGTGCTCAGGTGAGTGATAAAATGTCTTAAAGATTGTGACACAAGTCACGTGTCCTTGTTCAAAATAGCCTGGAGGATTGAAAACCTTCACGTGTTTGCTCAGAATTTGATTGATTAAACAGGATTAGTTTGCGGTAGTCTGTAAAGGTTGGTAATTTAATAAAGCTGAAAATGTCAAACATATACCATAGCTTTTGCTAAGTTTGTGAGAGGACAAAAGACAGTAATACTGCACTTGAAAGCTGTATCATAAAATATAATTGTTTCGTAACAATGTATGTGACAGAAATAGCTCAATCTACTCTTCACAAGGAGTGTCTACATACTTTTGGGGATGTAATCATTCATATTCCAGCTATTAATTTCTTTGAGATTAGAACATCTCAAAAACTTTTGTTATAACCTTTTATTTGCTGTTTTCATGTTATCATGCATTAATGAGTTTTTAATAATCTCATTATTAAAGGACTAGTATTGCTTTATGGAAATGCAGGGGAAAAATTAGGGTCATATCAAATAGGGATTCTAAAATATGTGCTTTTTTTTCAAATGTTAAATTTTTTTCTCCAAGTTTTTTATGTTGATTTGTACTGAAAATCATTAGATTAAATTTGAGAACTTTTATGCCGACACTGTATGTGCATGAAGGCTTTCATTTTAAATTTCACGATTACAGCATAACGCAGAACTTGGTCATGGTATTAGTCATATAGGCTGCTATACTGACAATTAGCAACACTAACAGACTGAGAGTATGGTGCTGTTCTTACTTGATACTTCACTCCCCATCTGTTTTCTCTTGGGTCGCAGTTGCAACAGGCTAAAAATGTGAACCCAGACCTCTCTATCACTGCATGAGATATGAACAATTTATTTGATACTATGGATATTATAATGTATAAATGTTCAGGGAATGTTGTTTGCTCTGCTCTTGATGAACAATTACAGTGGGTACGTAAAATATTCAGTCCCCCTTAAATTGATCACTCTTTGTGTCATTGCAGCCATTTGCTTAAATCAGAAAAGATAATTTTATTTTTTTATTCCAGGATAGATCTGTACTTGGCCGCATTCATCTTTGCTTCAATTGCAACCAGTCGTCCTGTCCCAGCAGCTAAAAAAACAGTTCTGGTCGTCCCAAACTTCTTCCATTTAAGGTTTATGGTTTGTGCTCTTAGGAACCTTGAGTGCTGCAGAAATGTTTTGTAACCATGGCCAGATCTGTGCTTTGCCACAATTCTGTCTCTGAGCTCCTTGGGCAGTTCCTTCGACCTCATGATACTCATTTGCATTGACATGCACTGTGAGCTGTAAGGTCTTATATAGACAGGTGTGTGCTTTTTCTAATCAAGTCCAATCAGTTTACTTAAACATAGTTGGTCTCCTATGAAGGAGTAGAACCATCTCAAGAAGCATAAGAAGAAATGGACAGCTTGTGAATATATATTATACGTCTGTTTTTTTCTGTCAAGATGGGATGCTGACTGTACATTAATGAGAAATAAAATGAACTTTTTTATTAAAGTAAATGGCGGCAATGAAACAAAGAGTGAAAAAATTTAAAGGGGTCTGAAAACTTTCCGTACCCACTGTAAGTGCATTACAAATAGCATGACCTAATTTCTAAATTTCACTGTTTTGACTTTGCTTATAACATTGTTTTCTTAGCGACAATACAATCTAATCTAATCGCAGTACCTCTAAAGCTCCATCAGGTTGGATGGGAGACGTCTGTGCACAGCCATTTTCAGATCTCTCCAGAGATGTTCAATCGGATTCA
>JAUZSU010022203.1:0-10712 GCA_034780255.1 Parotocinclus maculicauda
GTGTAGAATTTTGAGGAAAGAGATTAATTTAATACAATTTGGAATAAGGCTTTAACGTAACAAAATGTGGAAAAAGTAAAGCACTGTGAATACTTTCCGGATGCACTGTACATATACACAATTGAATACACTACAAAGACAATATATTTAATGTTTAAACTGATAAACTTAATTGTTTTTTGCAAATACTTACTCATTCGGAATTTGTATATATGAATATGTAAATAAATCTACAACTCTACAACTTATATTCCCTGCTTTATCCGCTTACAGACCAAAAATTACCAATTTTATAACCAAATTACTTTACTGCCTTTTCCTGGTTGCCAAATTAATCAACAATCGAACATTTATGTGACAAAGCTGGGACAGCAGCTCCAACAAACTGTGAGTCTGAAGGATCTACAGACTCATCTGCGGGCAAATGTCTCATAAATGCATTTCTAACAGTCAGCACTATCTCATAAAGAGGTGCATTACCTAAAAGTAGCCTCTCTGAGAGTGAGAGAGGTAATTTTACCCCCTCTTGTTGCAAGACCCAGTATCTGAACAGACCATTCCTTTAATCACTGACATATGTGCCAGCAACATAACTGCATGCTGAGTTTTGTAGCAATCCGACATTTCTATCATGTATTTAGGGTGTAGTGGTATTTACACTTAAGCACTTCACTTCACTGAAAAGTCTAAATATGTGGAAAAAAGTGGATTATGGCATGACAAATCCAATCATCAACAGTATGTTATACATGGTCATTATACCAGAGCCAAAACAGCAAATCTAATGGTGCGCTAAGACTTATGCACAGTGCTATGTATTCAGTATATACAGTATATGGCACCACTCATTGTCAACATATATGCATATTACTTTACAGTCATCAAGTTATTCTCAATGTCATTATTTTTTCAGATAATTAACCTACCTGTTGTTTTGGGAAAATGGTTACACCAAATCTATGATAGGTTGCTATGGCAACAATGATACCTCTTCATTTTTGTGACTGAAATCACCCACAACATAAAGGAGTAAACAGGGACACTTTTTGTCATTAGAAAGTGTTATATGATTAATAATACCCTGTATTAATTTACTAATGGTTTCCTCTACCTTGTCTGAGTGTGGGTGTGATATATTTAAATAAACCTGCCAACATTATTTAAAAAGTAATCAAATTGTCTGTTCAATAATGCAGCAACTAACCTGGTAAGCCCTGCTTGCACACAGATGGAGGGTTGCTGCCTGATGGCCGTCTAATAGAAGAAGATAGAAGCAGTAAGTTTCATGTATAAACATGTATAATACTTTCTATTCTCTAGGTGGCTAAATGACAAACACATCAGGGACAAATCAAAAACCTGACATTATATTTCATGTTTTATATATTCTTACTTGTAACTTCCTCGATCCTGCAGATGAGTTAAAGCTGCAAAGTTGCTCCGTACTGTTCGCAAACTTGCTAGGACCTAGGTGGAATCCAGATTTTCATTAATATAGATAGAGGTTTTGTGTTTGGATTGTTGTATTACTGTATGTGGCATAAGGTACTCATAGTAACAGTACACGAATACTTCAGTAAAGTACAAAACAATAAAAGCATACTAACCTGTGCAAATGGGGTTACGATCATGTCTTCATGTCTGCAATAACAGAAAAATCACTGACTACATTTCTAAGAAATAGCAGGTACCAGAAGTCCCATTTCTCAGTATGCTAGGTTTTGTTTATTTCATAGTGCTGGCAGATTTTAATGCAATTTTGAGTGGGGAATTATATAGAATATTGGCCTGCTGAGCTCAGCTTTATGTAAACAGGGTGAGTTTTACACTCCAAACCACAACACAATCTTGTTCCTGCAGGACTATGACTAATCCAGTATTTCTGCAGCACAGTTGAAGTCACTATATAAACCACAAAAGTTAAAAGGGAATTGGGAGGGGTGTGGATCACTTCAGTTTACAAGACCTGAGCTTTATATATATATTTAGGATACATAAAATTACAATGCATAATACAATTCAGAAATAATTCATAATAAAATTTCCGAAAATCTGTCTGTTGATAGCTTTACTTTGCTCATAAAAATTAGGAGATATTTCCTAATGGGATATTTCGTTTTGAAGGATTGATAGCTCTTGTGATAGCCTGGTGGAGAGGTTGGAGTGTGATTGATTGAGTGTGTGGACAGTTGTCTTTTATACAGGTAACGAGTTGCCTGTAACCAGGTACCCTTAATACAGATAATGAGTGCAGGAGAGTTTCTTTAAAAAACAGGTCTGTGAGAGCCAGAATTCTTGCTGATTGGTATGTAATCAAATATTTATTTCATGCAAAAAATGCTAATTAATTATTAAATAATATATATTATTAAATAATATAGAATATTGTTAATAATTTTTTTTAGATTCTGTCTCTCACAGTTAAAGTGTACGTACAATAAAAAACATCTATTCTTCGTAGGTGGGAAAATTAGCTAAATCAGCAGTGTAACAAATACTTATTTTCCCCACTATGCTTACACTCTTCAATACTTCACCAAGGTTAGTAAAAAAGTCCAATTGTTACCAATGATATGAACCACAGAATGATTGGGGGATGCAGTTGGATCCTCCTTTGTCTTCAGAACTGCCTGAATTCTTCATGGCATAAATTTAACAAGATTTTGGTCCATATTGACATGATAGCATTTTCTTCAGATCTGTCAGCTGCACATCCATGATGTCAATCTCCCATTCCACCATATCTCATTGGATAGAGTTATGGTGACTGTAGAGGCTGTTATAGTACAGTGAACCAACTTTCATGTTCAAGAAACTATATGATAATAAATCATAATGAAATATTCCCTATTTTGCATGAGCAGTGTAGTTTGAAGTAATTTGAGCTGTGTGACATTTTTGGCATTATCTTGCTGGAAGTAGCCATAATAAAATGGCACTATGTAATGAACAAGGGATAGATATGGTCAGCCACAATACTTACTGTAGCATTTTAATCAATTCTCAGTTGGTATTAAGGGGCACAAAGTGTGCCGAGATATATCCCGATACCATTGCAACACCTGCAGCCTGAACTGTTGACACAAGGTGAGATGGATCCATGTTTTCATGTGGTTTATATGAAATTCTGATCCTACTGTCACAGTATAATGGAGACCTGTGTGAATGCGGCCTCAGTTGCCTGAACTTAGTTTACAGGAGTGGCACCCGGTGTGGTCTATGGCTACTATAGTCCATCTCCTTCAAGGTTTGACGTTGAAAAATATTAATATTAAAATCTAATATTTTATATGATGAGAAAAAAAGGTTTCTAATCAAGAACCAATTATTTTTTTTACGTTGATCAGAGTGTTAGGTAAAGTTTAGTAATCCATGACTTTCAGTTGCACTGGGCTATGACACTGAGGTAATATTCTCTTAGTCATCCTTCAGTATTGGAGAGACAAAAGAACACAAATCAAATAAGAGTTAAGTGAGAGGTCAATGAATTGCAAAAAAATAGCTACTTCACAAATTTCCCTAAATAACCACAAGCATAAGTGCCTGGAATTTGCTAAATGCTAGTGGGACTGGAACCATGATCTATGGTTGATTAAATAAAAACCGAGATTACTGACAACAAACACTCAAGGTGGGCTTGGTCTAAATAAAGATGACTACACTGAAATGAACATGATACCCACTCTTAAGTATAGTGTGATGCTGTGGCTACCAACTCTGGCAAAGTGGTTTTCATCAAAATAATTACTTCTTGATTCTTGAATTTTTTTCTCAGACTACATTACTATATAAACAGGGCATATAAGAATATGTGGCCATGTGTAATGAAACCGTTCTAAATTAGTTAAAATTTAAAGTAATTAAGATAAATAGTTAAGTCTAGTAATCAGAGAGTGGCTTTAATTATACTTTAACCCCAAATCAGAAAAAGTTGGGACAGTATGGATTTAAAAAGTGTTTCTTACATTTCCTTTGACTTTTATTTCATTGCAGACAATCTGAACCTGAGATTTTTCATGTAATTTCTGGTCAATTTCATTTAATTTGATAATAAACATTTACCACTTTGTAATGTTGGCATTCCTTTTCACCACACTTAAAATACATTTTGGCACAGAGGATACCAAATGACTGAGTGTTTCAGCTGTTATTTTGTCCCTTTCTTTCTGCAAACACGTCTTAAGATGTGCAACGGTACATGGACATCACTGGCGCATTTTTGCTAAAGCTTGCACTTAAATTTAAGGCATTTAGGAGACGCCCTTATCCAGAGCGACTTACAACTTATACAATTTTACAATCCAAGCAATTGTGGGTTAAGGGTCTTGCTTAAGGGCCCAACTGTGGCAGCTTGGCAGAGGTGGAATTTGAACCCTGGACCTTATGGTCCAGAGGCCAGTACCTTAACCGCTAGGCTACCACAGTGCCTTTTTTGCACCCCTGGCCTTTACACACTGAACTTACTCCAGAATGCCTAAATTGCTTATTGACATTATGCAATATAGAGGGAAAAATATGCAAATACCTTCCAATATTTTTTTCAAAGTTAATATAAAAGTGTGACTTAAATCTTAAATCTTAAACTGAGAGCTTTATAAAACTGAAATAACTTTTAGAAGCGGATGAAAATTTACCAAGTTATGACTTTTTAAACTTCTGAGACTTGCATACCAACATTGAATAGGCTGTTTGGACAAAATTTATTTATTCAGAATGCATTAATATAACGCATTTAGATAGATGACGTTGAAAGGCGAATTTTGAGGGGCTTTTAGCGCATCTCAAATGCAACGTTTCCAAAACAAATGGCAAACTGGGTCAATTTTCTGTGCTTTTCATTGTTCTTTACTTATAAAAATGGTTTAAAAGCAACTTTTTAGACAATCTTTTGGGAAGTGAAAGCTAAGTGCCTTTTGTATTCCTGAAATGAATGGAGGGGACACTTAACAGTCAGTTTAATATCAGACGCAGACACTTCTCTGGGTAGGTGTTGAGCTGTGGCCGGTTGAGGTTTAAAAGTATAAGTGCTTTTTGAAAAATGGTATTGATTTTTTGGCTCCAACTGGCCATGGCTCGGAGCCTGCTCTGGTGAGAAGCGTCTGCTTTTGCCAGAGCCCCTCACATTTGTGATGTTATAGATATATAATGAAAATTATCCATTTATGTTTAAGCAAATAACAGACTTGTAAACTGAAGCTCTTCTTATTATTAAAATTGTGGTTCATGCACAGGGGAATCCCATTCAAGAGTAAGGACAGGAGAAAAAGGACAGTACATGCATCACATAAATCAGGAAGTTAATCCCTGAGTTTTAGTGAACCACACAGGAGTGGAATACCAAAGTGAGTGGGACTGTGTAAAAGTGGGGATGTCAGTAGTTGGGAAAACACTTGTTTGAACCTGTTAAAGGAAAATAAAGTTGCCACATGCTTATCTCACCGAGGCAGGCAACTGACTTCCCACTGTTTCAAGCCCTCTTCCCTTGAGAAAAAAAACAAAGGGAGTCTCATGACCTAACTTCAATGCTATATCAACAGTGGGGATAGAAAACAGAATGTTGCAATAGACGCATTTTACATGTTCATTTAGTCAATTAAGAGATTATTTACCCAGAACGACTTTCAATTTATACAATATTACAAGGTAAAATCCAACAAATTGAGGGTTATTGGCCTTGCAGGCCTTTTAAATGCCCAACAATGGAATCTAAGTAGCAATGGATCTTTTACGCTGGACCTTCTGGTCAATAGTCCAGACTACTGTGCCAATATTGATGCATTAAGAAGTGTTTATTTGGCTTTTTTCATGGTTAAAGTTCCAGTTCATTATCACTGCAAACCATTCTAGTATCTAATGCAAAAAAATGTAGTTTAGTTGCAGTCTAAGTATAAAACTAACTGCTAACCAAGAACAACCCACAAAACATTACAAGAAAATAACCATGGTGTTAATACTCACAGCTCACTGGCAGCAGAGGAGTTTCGGGACATGGCCTTTGGTGAGATATCAAAGTCTGAATCAGAGCGGTACAGGAAAGACTCACGGCGCTGGCTGTGGGGAAAGTTACCCTGCAAGACCAGGCCTGAGCTTGGGCTGACCTGAGCATCCATCGCTCGTCCCACTGAAGGTCCATTCTCCACATCAAAACTGCAAGAACAAAAAGCACAGAAAAGATACAGTTCACACTTACAATCTAAATGATTAGAACCGCTGTAGACACAGCTGAATCTTAGCACGGTCAGCTGCATTTGGACAGATCACCACCCAGAGGCCCTGACAAAATGGACTTGCAATGATGACATGCAAAGGTGTACTTTAAGCAGGTAACACGGGTTCCGGTTCTGTCAGTGCTGGATTTTGTCAAGCATGTGCAAACATTTGGAAGTGGCAGATAAAAAATACTTCATTTTGTGAAAATCCACAGTTGATCTCTGTTCTTATAGTCCACACAACAAAATTACCTCATTTAAAAGTTTATGATACAGGATGTCACCGATTACAGATACCACCTCATGTGGAATGTTGACTTCAAACATTAAAGCAGGATGGTGGAAATCTGTATTTTATTTATTGTTCATATATTATGCATAATAATCATTCATTTGCACATTTAAGCCAATATGTGCTCTCATTACACAGGATTCCCACAGCCATGAAAACATCTATGACTTCCTGACCTGATTTTTTTCTTTCTTCCACACAATAAATGCATGGATACAGTGTCTATACAACAATCATACCTAAATCCTTAGCCTTTGTCACATTACAAAAATGTAATAAACAAAACTTGACTTTTACACATTATAACATTTAGCATCAAACACCTAGTTCTTTAGAGTAACAATTATAAACTTGCTCAGTATATTATGACGACCTTCCAGACCACACACCAGGCTTGATGACCCCCACTTGACATCAACTGCTATAGTTCAAAATAAAATCAGCTGCTCCATGATTTTGTCACTACATCTAGTACATAGTAGTGGTATAATGATACACTCGTTCATAATTCGATTAACTGACAATTATTGAATATACATTTGATAAAAGATAATCTTTTTTATTTCCAAAGTGTAAACAAAGCAAAACAATGCACATATTTTTTAAACAAAACAATTTGTTTTTAAACAAATATACAGAAGTTTTAAATAAAAAATGTTGTATTATAGCTTCAGTATATCTTAAATAACTAATTAAAAACATTCAGAGTAACAATTTAAAATAATGTGTACTTTTCTTGACGAAATTAAACAAAATAATTTTTAGTCCCTTGCACATTAAATTCAGTAATTAAAAAGATAGCACAATCCAATTCGTCCCAAATTTGCAAGATTACACCACACATAAAATTATTATGGAAATGAGCTTTCAAATGTATTTGCAACATTATTGGACAACTAATATTGGCAATCACAATCTTTACACAATTTCACTGTGTCTCAAAATCTCAAACAGCCATGTTTTGTGCTTCTGATGCCAAACATACTTTATGGTCAGACTGAAATCTAAACACCTTGTTTACCAAAATCCAAAGACAACACACTTACCAAAATATGCATTATGTCGCAGGATTTTCAGTGGAGACCTGGCAGTTAGTAAGCTAGTAATCATAAATTGATGTATTTACCAATAAACAGCACAATGTGACAGCACAATGTATTCACAGTTGTATTTACAACAAAGCAGGTATTTAAGAAGACAATGAGAAATGAGAAATAAGATGAGAAGCATGTATAAGCGAACAATTCACTCTGGTGTGCTGCACTGCAAATGTGAAATTCTGCTCCACTCGATTCCAAACAACACCCCCCTAAAGCAATATGTTACCATACAAACACAAATAAAAACTTTTATATCAAACTATCTACCCAAACATGGTTATTATGCTGCAGAACGCAGATCCAGCACAAGTAATTTAGTTTGGTAAGACCATCGCTATAGAAAGACTCCAGCATCAGTCAAACACTGCTCAGCATTCAGTCTGCTCACACTTATACCGCATATGTTTAATCAAGCTCTGCATTAAATCATATTCTGCACCAGAGGCTGCACAATTACCTGTGTCATTAAAAATTCTGTAATATAACAGCTGCAAGCATAATATAAGGGTTAAGTAGATTAATATCCTTACCAAAAACATGTACAAATATAGGAAATTACCCTCCCCGCAAGTAGTTAACGAACAAGGATTATGCCAAGAGCAAGGCATAAAATTGTCCACTGGGTCACAACAAAACCCAGTATAGCTTCTTATTAATTAATTTAATAATTTATTATTAATTAATTCTTATTAAATTCTTATTATTATTATCTTATTATTAATTCTTATTTAAAAAAATTCACATCACAAACTCACAATACAGAATGCTAATGGAAAGATGTTTTTAGAGATGGCAAAATAGAAGTAAATAAAGTTCTTTATTTTCATTCAATAGTTTTGAAAATAAGAAAACAGTGCATTGTTAGAGCATCTGTGGGGCATGGTGAGGGTAATATCATAGTTTGGCCCATGCTGAATACATGGGTATGACATTGTACATCTACCATTCTGTGTTACCTTTATCCTGATTCTGAAGGCTAATGATGTAATTAGAATGCGCTGTGGCATGACAGATGCATAGAGAACCCATGAAAGTCACACAGCAATACTATAGAGCGCTATAAATAACTAGTGTACCAGTGCATGCTATTTATAGTCTCTCAGGTGAAGCATACACCAAACCTACTCGCAGTGTGCTGTCTCCCCCAGGCATCCAGCTGCATAAAAATCATCAGCTTCCATTTTTATCCCATGCCAGTAAATGAAAAGGTACCCATGTTCTTATCTGTATTCATTATTTGATGAACATGCATCAGAATTAAAAGAATATTCTAGTATTGCTTGTAAAGGAGAAGAATTTAAAAACTTGCAACACATACCTTGAAGGTTTCAGTACAAGTGTTTCAAGTGAACATTTGTTAAAAAAGTGTAAACGTGCCAAATTTATATTCTATGTTAAATGAACAGTTAAGAACATTATGAGACTTGCTGCTGATAGCTCCTTTTAAACAAATATGTTCTTTTCTAGTGTCCTGTTGTCATTCCTGACATTGCAGCATGTCATTAGCTGTATATTCAAAAGTTTGTGGGTGCCCCTTCTAATGAATGAGTTTTGGTATTTCAGCAACACTCACTTACAACACATTCATAATATAGAGTATATATTTCTGGATTCTCCATAGACAAAACAGTAGCAGTAGAATGGCTTTACTGAATACACCAGTGACTCTCAATATAAAACATTTATAGGTTAATTTTTTTTGTCCTATATAGTCTATAGAGAAGCCAACCTCATAGCCATGTTCTAAAATCTAGTGGAAAGCCCTCTGAGAAGAACAAATGCTGTTGTAGCAGCACAGGTGGTGGACACCCATGAACATGCATGTTTTGAAAGTACTTTTTTTGGGTGACCACAAACTTTTACCAATATATTGTACTCCTTAGTTCATATTTCCTGTACAGTGTTAGCATTAAGCATTTCTGTGAAATGTTAAGAAATACAGTGTAATGTCAAAATTTGAACACTAATACAGTGATGTCAACTGCTATAAAAGCAAAAAGAAGAACAAATAGAGTGTGGTCATAAGCATATTATGTATATTCTATTATTATGTATATTATATTATATAATGTTATTATTTTATTATTTACATTATGTATAATAATTAATCATATTATGGATTTGGTGGCACTGTGGCTTGGTACCTGTCTATTCGTGTGGTTTACTCCGGGTACTCCCACAGATCAAAGACACACGCTTTAGGTTAGTAGATGTCTCTTAAGTGCCCGTATTGTATAAGTGTGTGAGTGTATGTGCCCTACTATGGATTGGCACACTGTCTAGAGTGTGCTGCCGGTTAGAAAATGAATGAATGAATTAATATTATGTATATTATATTATTTTATTATTACCATAAAAAAAGTATATTATATCAGTTTATGGCATGATTTCAAACACCTCAGCCTCAGTATGTGCCCTTATGGCTCTAATGTTTCACTTTATATCTCACTTATTGATTGTCTTTATTGATCTTATGCATTGTATTACTTCATCTGCTTTATTCATGCTTTCAAACATTAACTAAGTAAAAAGCAAACAACTGAGAAATGGATAAATCTTATTTACATTACTTCGTATGGATAAATTTTATTCTAAGTTTGAACGGTCTTAGGGGAACCAATTAAGCTTGAATTTCAAGGTTCCACATACTCCACATTCTACATACTCAAAATGGCATTTTGAATTGAAATAACAAGTGAGTTTTGAAGTATCTGACGTTGAATTATACAGAGACATTGTACTCACCGGTGATAATCACTAAAGCATATTCCTGTAAAGCTTAATATTTACCAGTAACAAAGAAAGATTTTCATTTCTTATATTTATCAACATTTTAGGAAAACTATCTGCTTGTCAGGAGTTCAGTCATTGGTTACTTTTTATAACAAAAAAGTCAATCAAAGTTATCCGAATGTACCTCATTCTCAAGCATGGGTTACATGTTGAATACATCAATACATAAAAAGTCCTAAGAATTAATTATAAGAAATATAAATATAAAAAAATAAATAAATAAATAAATAAATAAAAAAAAAAAAAAAATATATATATATATATATATATATATATATAATTCCCACTTGTTTGGGGGCCCTGCAACTGCCTCACAAA
>JAUZSU010022214.1:0-10712 GCA_034780255.1 Parotocinclus maculicauda
ATAGGATTTGTTTCGGTACTTTAGGATTTGGTCCGAATAAGCGGCTGGTCCCATTAACCGGTGGTCCCATTAACCGGATTCGACTTTGTATATATACATACACACACATTTTTTTAGGTGATTCATCATTCTTTAAATTATTCTTAAAAAGACAAATATACAGGTTTAATTTCAGTGAGTACATTAATCATAAGAAACAAATAATTCACTAAAAACAAAACAAAAAGTTAAAAACATCACATAGAGACTTCCAATTCTTTTTAATATAGCTTTTCCTAACTTCACTGTTGCTGTGTGTTTATATAAATAAATATATTATAGGCTAGCTCCGAAAATAAGATGTTTTATAAAGAGGGTCGTGGCGGCGCCGCTGCACATTTAGTACAAAAATAATTGATAATGTTTTAAGACAGTGTTAAGCCTATTGGTCCTATGGCGGTATGGAAAAAAGGTTTTAAATAGTAAAAACCCTGTACATTTATCATGCTGGTCTAGTTTATTCTGGACTGGATGTAGTATTTGACCAGTTAAAATCCCAGCACCATCAAGGCCAGTGCTCAGGGCATGACCCGGACCTTAACCCTTTGAGTCCCATACCTTTAAATGGACTCCAACTGTGATTAAAAAAACCCTACAGCCCTGAAAAGGTTCATAACGAAACAAGGCATTTTTCTCCTGCAGTCTTTCACTTAGACCCTTTCAGGACCTTAGGTTGTTTCAGTCTCGTTTGGCATCCATTTAAATGTCCCATGGTCCTCCAGGGGTTAAGCATCGTGTTTGCTTGTGTTTGTCACTTTGAAAAAGGGTTGTGTGATAAACGATGTTAATGTTACTGATCTTGGTGGTAAAGAAAGGTGTCGAGCATGTTCAGTGGTAGAATTGACTTTACGCTGGTTGACACCCAGGAAGCACCCTTTGTGATTTAAAAAACAAAAACAAAACAATAGGAAAACAAGGCAGGCCTAAACCTTTGGGCCTCAGTGATAAGCTGAAAAGGAAAAAAAAGATTTCAGGAATAACGAGACCAGAGTGCAGCAGTGCCTTAAGATAAAAGAAGCCAATTTATTAATTAGTGCTGACTGTAAATCATCCATTAGTCAGTCCTAGATAAATAAATTTGGGAGTACAAATATGATAAGAAACTGAGGATTGACCCTGAGAGTAGGTTCCAAAAAAATAGACAAAACATGTCAAAAGAAATCAGCACAGGAAGATGGATGGTAATGTCAGGATGATATAAATTATGTTACATTTGAATAAATACAAACAGGCCAAAACAAAGAGACTAAGATATGGCACAGGACGTGGACTGATACGGACAGTCAAGGACACATTTAGCACTGCAGGACTTCACTTCCCTGACCAAAACTACTGCACACTTTACAAAAGTACACATTCATTCAGTCCCATCTTCATGGTTCACTAATGTAGTAAATGATTCTGGACAGCTCTGACATGTGAGATGTCAGAAAAAAAGGCTCGATTTGTCATAGCAAGGCAATAACTCACAATAAGGAAACTAATTTTACATTAACAACATAGCTGGACTGCAGATTTACAGGGCTGGGTATTAGAACAGACAAATCGATTCTAAGCGGATGTGCTCTGTGCTAATGACATTACACTCTGTCAGTCAAGAAATCCTTTTTAGGGTTTGCAAATCCTACATCCTTGTTTTAACCCTTCTTTTGCCTGATCAGGATCCCTTTGGGGTCTGTATTTGGGGAACGTATTTTTTGGAGAACACGGGGAGCACCCCGGATGGGACTGTAACCCAGGTCACTAAGGAATCACCGGTATTGCTAGTATGGTTTGGTTTCTTTTGAGCAATAAACACTTTGCATTTTGAAATCTTGCTTTGGGTATCTTCAGAGAAACCTTGTTTGAAGGTTTGGGCATCCCCTGGTCAAACGGTATGTTCGACTGAACTTCTACAAAGGATTATGCACTATTCCTGTAAACATAAATATCTCTGAGCTGACCAACTAAAATTTGAAGAAATATGTCATAAAATATTCGCTCTGGTGGGAGACCGGAGTCCAGAGAGCAGAGTCTGAACCCTGTGGTGAATTCTGGCCAGGTCTAAGAGAGCCGAGCCTTGTGATGAACTTTAGCGCTGGTCTTTCCCACCCCCATGTGAGCCTGACCAGAAAAATCAGAGGTAAAAGTGGAATGTTCTTGGGTGTGAGGCAGGGGCATTTCGGTAGTCCACCGCCACAGAGACTCCAGCAAAGTCTAGGTCACAAATACATGCTAGGTCATGTCTGAGGGAGGGGAGGTTGACCAATACTCTCTACCCAGTCCTGCATTGGGACTGTGTTGGCCTAGTGGTTGACGTACTGGATTATAGACCAGAAGGTTCATATCCCACCTCTGCCAAGCCACCACCGTTGGGTCATTGAGCAAAGCTCTTGAAGCCCAATTGCTTGTAAATCGCTCTGGATAAGGGTAAATGTCTTAATGTAAACAATACCCCATTGAGGGTTCTGTTGAGGGAATCCCTCGCCCATGATTCTGTCCAAGCAGGAGGAAGCCAAAATTTCTACCAAACTTTCTTTGCAAAAGTTGGGTTCATAACGTAACGACAATTTGACCGAGATGCCCAAACATTTGCTCTGGACTGGGCAGGACCCAGGCAAACACAGGGCAATGAAATACCAGTGCATAGAGCTCCTGCTCCTAAATCACGCCAGACAGTCCACAGTAATCTGTGAAATTAAATACTAACGAGTTCATCGTTCACAAATAAATTTGATAAATAAGATAAGTACATGACAGAGTTCATGAATTCCATACAGCCATGTTGAACAGGTTTGTGCGGTGGTTATACGAAGCAATGTGTTTACGCATTCAGCCCTATAAATGGATGACTGTTTTAGTATTGAATTTATTACTGTTATAATTTAATATTACCACAAAGTCTGTTAAGCTACGTCTCAAATCATAGAACGTAGTTCTGGTCACCCCTGGTCAAACTCCCAGGCCGTTTAACACAACCTCTGCAACTTCAGTGTGATGTTTCGGCACCATTAACAGTTTGAGACCTAACAAATAGCAGCACTGGAACATCTGGAATGGTGACTAAACTATAGGCCATGTTTGCTCTCGGTCTGTCTGCTTTGGGTCACAGGACACAGGTATAAGTATGCTCAGGACAGGATGCAAGTCCATCACAGGGACGATGGGAAGAGATGATGAGATGATCACCTGACCAACCCCTCCTCTTTTAGATAGAGCCAATCATGTCTGCAGATAATACTTTACATACAGGCCGGAAGGGCTGGGCTTAGCATCTTAGACCGTTCTGCCCTGGGAACTCCCATAAACTCAGTTTCATAAATAAAATTCCTTAAAAATGTCACCAGGCACTGCGATTGCATAATCAAATGAAATTAATGGAACACTGCCGCCAAGCAAAATAAAAGAAACCATTCACTTTGTCATGAGACGACGGCTCGTTATTATAAAATCTCATCCTTATAATGAAGTATGTCATTATTCTGAGATTTGACGTCGTAAAAACAGCATAAAGAACTACATTACCACCAGCACAACCTCAGTTCTATTAGCATTAAGCCAGCTGCTGGAGGAGGGCCTGGAGTGAAATCTTGGCAGGGCTTACAACAAAAGATCAATTGGTGCATTCAGAAAAAACCTAATAGACAAGAGCCCTGCCCAGGGTACACCAACAGACCGCCCAAATGTCCAGACCTACATGCATGGGGTTAAGAAAGAATAATTTCCATTTACTTTGATTTGATTACAATTAAAGTATCTAACACTCCGGTTGTAGAGTGGCATAATTGGTGGGGTGAACGATATTAAGCCACCATTGTAAAATGTGAATTTTATTCAGAATTGGAACCCAGAACACAATAGCCAAAACGGGTTGTCTTTTATAACATACTTTCTTGAAAAAACACAGCAAAAAATGTTTTTTTTATTTGGCTTGGCAGCTTTCATACAAATTAACCTATAGTACTTCATGTTTTTGTTTCCCACCAGAAGAGGCAAAGTAACAATCATAAATCTCAAACCCAAAAACATTTTTAATCGGCGTTAACTGTTTGCGATTTGAGAGTTCTTGAATGGTGCGGAAACCAAAAATTCAAACGGCTGTCACGTCCGACAGCTTGTCCACTTCAGCCATGTTATGAGAGCTGCACGTTTAAATCATTTACTCGTACGTAATGTTTGATTTGAGACGTAGATCCTGCCGTCACGAGACTGTATACAGAGACGACCTCTTTAGGTCTTCGTCTGTAAACAGGAACCACCTTGCAAACCATAGTGATGTGTCTAAAATGTGTTAATACGACTCAGTTTTGGAAGAGAACTGAGCTACAGTGCAATGGTACAAGAAAGGATTAAGGTGTATTGGTGTAGTCACTCCACAGCCGCTTTCAGGAACCTACAGGAGCAAACGGACATGATTTAACATTAATTTACATCATTATACTGCAAACGTCAACAATCTAAGCTACATGCAAAGGTCAACAGATATAAAAAGTGCTATAACGTTTTCCTGTTAAACAAAATCTGTAAAGAACGTCGCTTTCAAGAAAGAGACTAAGAAAAGTTTCGATAACCAAAAATAGGTTTATGTCAGGCTCAGAGATTAAGATTAAGCAGACAGCAAGTACAGCTTGGGTAACCAAGGTTTTAACTTGCTAAACGGGGAAAAAAAACCTCTAAAATAATATTTCTTTGACTTCAAACAAGGGGTTTAAATAGCAGAAGATGTGATTAAGGAATTGCATAATCCACATTTCAAATTGATAATGACAATGAGCTTTCACTGTCCTGCACAAATTAACTCTGAAAAACGTCAGCGTGTTTTGTTAGTATTTTATATGACTGAATTAACAGGAGTGTGGTTAAACCAAAGACAGTTGAGAAGAATTTTGGAACATGTTCACGATTAAATAAAGTCTGAGCAGCACTGCTCTAAAACAAGAACGGTAAAAAGAGAACCTAGTGGAGCATCTTCTTCTTCTGTCACCTCTTGCTGTGGTTGTTATGTGACACACCTTTGATAGATTTGTTCTGCAGAAAAGCAAAAAGTGAGATCACTTTAAGAACTATAAATTGGGTTAAGAGATTTGCTTTGCCTATTCATACAGGTTTAGTATCAGATACGAGATTTAATGATTCTGCATCAGTCATGTCAAGTATTAGTAAAATTACAGGTCCTGGGACATCCACCGACGATCATATTTGAAGAATATAAAAAAAAATGTACTTTTTTTTTTTATTTCTCGGATCCGCCGCAGCACCAATGGTTGAAATTAGAAAAATAATACAATTTTATTTTGTATCGTTTTCCGCCCTCTGATGGAGAGCCAACTGTTTTCTTCTGTTCCTTTTATTTTTTTCCAGATTCACTTTAATTTAATTGTAGGTTAAATAAATTTTATTTTAAAATAAAAAAATATTTTTATTTATTCCTCCTTCCTTGTATTGATTCCACATAGTCCTTGAGAAATTGAAAAGTGCTGAAAAATAAAGATATATTTTTATTTGTTTTCCTCCCTCCTCAGTAGATTCTTAAAAAAACAAGCAAAAGAAAACGTCTGGCCTAAACTCTGGAATGCTTGGGAATCCAGAAATTATATTGACTCAGTGAGGACTCATTAAACCTTTCTATTATATGAAAATCCAACATGTGTTGGAGATTTTATGCTCAAAATGAATATGGATCTATAATTAATACTATTTACTGTTTCATTTTACCCATTTTATTCTGGATGAGCATTGTCTCAAAGCAGCTTTACAATCTCATATCTTAAAGGGCCAATCCCAAATTGAGCAAGCCTAGGGCGACAGTGGAAAGGAAAAACTCCCTGAACATAGAAGGAAGAAACCTTAGAAGGACCAAGACTCAAAAATGGACCCGACCTCCATGGGTGGCCTAGATGTTAACTGAAATAATTAAGTTGTAGCAATAGTAAAATAAAGTAAATAACACACTTTAATTTATTTATTATTAATATTATAATATTAAGTACTTAATGGTCTAAATATGCCGCTCACTAAAATGGGGGGGGTATTTCATGTTGAAATACATTTACTTTGTGAGCAGTGTATAAGAAAAGCTGCATAATCGAACACTTTCTGATTAGATATACAAGATTAAACTTCAGCAGATCGCCAACATGCAACAGCTAAAATACGCAAATTACCTTGTGCTTTTTGCATTTCATTGAGAAGTTTTCCTCATACAGGACACAACCTGTAAAGAGAAAACATGAATACGTCTAAAACAGCCCAAACCTTTTTCAGTCTTCAGAACCATTTACTCAGTTGGTCACACCTTCACCTACAAAATGTTTAACGTAAACAAAACCAGGAGACTCGGACTTGCGTAAAAGTCCTACTATAATGTTGGGTATTCTCAGATCTTAAAAGTTGTGCACAAAAACAACCGGATGTAACAAATTGTGCGTAAGCACAACCAAACACACGTTCCCTTTGTACAAACATGGAATAAAGCGCACATGCACCAACATAACGATCCACATAGTTCCCTCCCTACTGCTACTTTGTTGCTATTATTTCAAAAACAATATTTGATTGTATGGGTATATAATACAATATAATATTATATAATTTTTATAACTGTGGTAGCCTAGTGTTTAAGGTACTGGACTATGGACCAGAAGATCCAGGGTTCAAATCCCACCTCTGCCACAGTTGGGTCCCTGAGAAAGGCCCTTAACTTTTTGTAAGTAAGATTGTGAGAATTGTAAGTCGCTCTGGATAAGGGCGTCTGCTAAAGGCAATAAACGTAAATGTAATAAATGTAATGAAATAAATAAGCTAATAAAAATGACGTTTCACAACGCACATGATTATGAATAATGACTTGTATAATAATAAATAATTACAATAAGTAAGTATTTTCATTAATAATGCTAATAGTATTTCTGGTAGCTTTCTGCTTTATTGTATTATTAAATTAATAAAAACATAATTATATAGCCAACAAATAATTCAGATCAGCCGATAATGATATTGCACTGTAGGGTGCCTGACATTTCCAGATCCTGAGGACAGTAACCCCTCCCTACACTCGGCCATTAGGTGATTTCTCAGCAACCCTTTGAACTGGAAATAAGTGCAGTTAGCGGGTGCGTTTTTTAAAAACCGAAAAGTACCTTGCACTTGAAGGAAATACTCAAAACAGAGGTTTAAAATTGCAAACAATTCTCTACTGTAGTGTCACCGTAAACAGAGTGAAAACATTCCTGATTTATTTCCGACCAATATTAATTCAAACCAATATGTACTCTGCTTATTTAGAAAATCAACCAAAATAGTGTCTGCAATTAAAAGAAATTAGAGGAGTCTCACTGAGAAAGATGTGCATAACGTGACATGATCATGCCCTCTGGTGTTCAGTCAATGCAATTACACTAGATGGTGCTTTGTAAATAACACCAATTTGACCCTGATTGGGATTGCAGGGTGTGTTCAGAATCTATTCCAGAATTTATGGGGCACCAGTCCAACACTTCTACACCTCTACATAACATCCCTTGTATTCTAGCACCCCCTATTTGTGACAGGAAGTACAATCCAAGCCAAACGATATTTAAAAAGGTATTTTGCACGTAATCAGCATAGCAGTTCTTCGGTGTAATCAACAAATCTGGATATGAAATTTAGACTTAATATGCTTTTCAGGTGCAAAACGTACAGAACAGTTTATAAACTTATGTTGAATAAACGTCATGCTCGAACACATTCTCATTCACAGTCTCTGCATTTCAACACCAGCACTCCCACCACTTTAATGGATCCTCCTGCCTCTCTCCCCTCAAGCTTGCACAAGTTTGTTGAGCAAACGCAGCCAAAAGAGCAGCTGTCAACATATTGCTGGGCAGCTTAGGCAGCAAGAGCAGTCTCAGAAGGCAGTGCATCATGGGAGCTGCTTTGCATGTCTTTCAAGACGTCCTAGTAAATTACACACAGCAAAACAGAAAAGGGGAAACGGCTGTCTGTAATGAGCACTCAAAAGGGCGCTACTCACCTGACTGCACGGCACACATGTAGTGGTACT
Source organism: Parotocinclus maculicauda (assembly GCA_034780255.1). Lineage (NCBI taxonomy): Eukaryota > Metazoa > Chordata > Actinopteri > Siluriformes > Loricariidae > Parotocinclus > Parotocinclus maculicauda. The sequence goes on from JAUZSU010022214.1 coordinate 8,063, forward strand.
TGTTAGAGCAGCCTTTGAAAAAGCAGCCTAGAGAAGCTCCGGTTTTATAACACGAACAGCAAATCTGGAAAGCACAATCAGCCGAGATCAAAACAAGATCACTGTGCATGTCTTCGGAAACACCAGTTAACCAGGCAGACGTGGAGAACATACAAACAACACAGGCAGAACCCAGGGTTGGGATCAAACTAGGGATCTTGTGAGTTGTGAGGGTACAGGGTTGATCACTGCACCCCTGTGTCGCCTACAATCAGAATTTGCCCCAGCAAAGGCTTTTATAGTGTCTTAGTTCCAGCTTTTCCTCATATGAGCATGTTTTGACCTTCTGGTCTTGGTATTTATTTATATTTTTCAAATCTACTCCCACTTCTACTTAATGTTAGCTTAGCCCTGTGGCAGCAGGAACCTGCTTTTTGCTTGATTTTTTTAAGTGGGGTTTTGATTCCCTAATTTGTTCATGATTAGATCATAATCTAGGATTGACTCAAGAACCATTTGATGGTGCACCTCCTTGTTTCTACACCCCCTGACCACTAGCAGTTCCACTTGCAATAATAGAAGCTCTTTGTAGTTCTAGAATTACAATCTGTAGTCCATTTGTTTCTCTACATACTTTGGTCATCCCGTTTGACTCACAGGGCAGACCAGGTCCCATTTTAGACTTCATTTACTTTACTACCTTAGCAAAAAGTGTAAACATTTATTTTTCCTGCCAATGTTTCCAGGTTGCCCTAGACTCAATCTAACAGGTGAATGTTGGTCAATGGAGCAGCGCTTCTGAGAGGCTAAAAACGTACCGTCTCCTTTGCCATCCTTACAGCCTCCTCGAGTCCATAGAGTTTTCCTCTTACGAGAAAGACCCCAGCTGACCATACGCTACAGTCCTCGTGAAGCCAGTACTCACTTTCCTCCAGTGGCACTACGGGCGGGGTGTACCAGTCCGTCATGCCATCGGTCCTGGGTCTCTTAGCTGCAAGGTTGCAAGCGAGGTCACCATCACTAGTCCATCTTTGATAGGCCACCCGAGCATCTGCCTGCAACTTACGACGTGGTTTCAGAGTCCAACTTCCTGATGAAGGAGCTACAACGTGAGAGGAATCTGTGTCGCTGGAGTCGCCCTCCCTCGACTCCTGCGGATGAGCCGACTTTCTTTCCTTAGGCCGGAAGCCCTCGGGATAGTACGGCCCGTGCAGGTCACCCAGGTCCATCGCGTTGGCAGCACCCCCACAAAGGCAGCAAACCAGAGCGGCCTGCCGCGAGCCCTCCGTTGACACTCGGCCGTACTGCAGACCCGGCGATTCAGGTAGTTTCCCCGGCACCGTCTGCGCCTGTTGCTTGCCTCTCGTCAGCCTGGTGCACTCCTCCGGGTAGTTGATAAGCGTGCAGGTAGGATTCGCGGTCAGGTCCACACGAACAAACGGCGAGAAGGTCTCGTCTCGTTTTTCCCTTTTCTCTTGATGATAGGTCAAGCATTTCAGTTTTATCTCGGGTTCCTTGGGGGAAAATATGGACACTTGTCCTAATTTATGCTTCTTCCTTTTCCTTTTCGGGGTATGGACTTTCTTTGCTTTTGCTGCACCTTTGCTTAACGTAACTTTGCTTAACTTCCCGTTCTTTGAACAGTTCCGTTTAGACAGTGCATTCTGCTTTTTGACCGCGACTCTGGATTTTTCTGAAACAATCCTTTGTTTCTTTGATTTCTTGACTTGTTTGACCGCTTGGCACAATTTCCTTGAGGATGTGTGCTTTATTGAATGGTTTGGAACCTTTTTAGAACATGAGGTAGACTTTCTGGCTAATTCAGCAACACCTGTTTCTTCTTCCTTTTCCTGTAATTGAGCCGTTTTATTATTAGGTTTAGTCCCCATCTTCTTCGGACTCTTCTCCTCCACAAAGTTGTTGTGTGTTACACGGTCAGATGATGCATCCGGAATCCGATTGGTGGTCTCGCATGCCCGAGTGTTTGTACGTGGACATTTTGGGGAGGGAGGAAAGTCGTTGAATTTGTACCTGGTGGGGTAGATATTTTGTACAATCGCTTCTAATCTCATCCCTCTCGTAGTTCTGGGGGGTAGTTCCTTTCTGACCAGCGTTTCATTTTTGGCGAGCAAGCATCCTTGAAGATCTATTTTCTTATTTGTAACTCGGTGTCTATTCCGCACCGCTTTCTGTCTCTCTGCCACATTACTGCCCTTTCCTGACTGTTCTGTCATTGAGGCGTCACCGGTAACCCTCGCTGGTGTAGTGCCAATGCTGGTACTGACCAAAACATCCGTGACAGGTAATGAATCTCTCTCTTCATCGGTTACAAGCGGCTCACGTTCCCCATTGCCCAATTCCTCTTCCACAGCGTCCAAAGTTTCTTCAACTAATGTGTTCTCTGTACTTGGCCGTATCACAGAAACATCCTCTGCCCCATCCAGCGGAGCAACAGAAGGCAACGCTGTACCTTCCAGTGCACTTAGAAATTCTTGGTTCAGTGAAACAGCGAGGCCTGCGGTCGCCTGATCATTCTGTAAAATAGCAGGGTCCTCAGCTCTGGAGATAAGTAAGAGTACCTCTGGGTTTCCATTTTTGTGCTGATCGTCATCATTTTCAACATGACTAGCTGGAAAGCCCCCGTTAAAAGACCAAGGGTTCCAGTACCAAT
>JAUZSU010022225.1:0-10712 GCA_034780255.1 Parotocinclus maculicauda
AAACATTTAATATGTTACATAGCACGTCCCGTCTTGTAACATAGGGCATGTTCGTTTAATCGGACCAGCCGGTTGTTCCCATCGCGTCCCGATGTGGTCCCATTAACCGGAATCAAATGTAATTGGGTAACGGAGCCGTATCCCTACCTCATTCTGCATCATTAAAACCCTTCATACTTTTATTAATTTTACTGACATGCCTTGCCAGTTCGATCACATCCTCCGACTCCGCCTGTGTGGAGTGTGCATGTACTCCCCATGTATGTGTGGTTTTACTCCAGGTATTCCAGTTCTCTCCCACATTCCAAAGACATGTTTTAGGTTAGTTGGTCATTCTAAAGTAGCCCAGGATTAATCTGGTGAATCTCTAATATTGACAAAAGTATCCTCCTGTCATGAATAGTCATTAATGCTGATATGATAACATACAGCCTTTCAAAGTTTTAGTGATGTCAGCGTAGTGTAGTGGCACAGAAAACTTTAGATCTTCTTTATCTGCTTTCTCTTACTGATATGTGCTTTTGTACATCTGTTGTGCTGATAGAAAAAACTCTTACAAGGGAGTGGACTGTGTCTGTTTGTGTGTATGTTTTTGTGTATGTATGTGTGCGTACATGTGCGCTTTCATGCGTGCTCCTATTTCTGTTTGCTCCATGTTGTCCCAGGGTTCCTTCTTGGTAAATGTTTTTGCTGTAAGAGAACGAGCATGAATGTAATAAAACGTAGCATAGCCATGCTGCTTCACAGTGAATTTCTTTGCTGATTTATCTTATACATCTATCAGCCATAACATTAAAACCACCTGTCTTAATACTGTGCAGGTCTGCCTCATGCCTCTCAGGCTCTGACCCATTGAGGCTTGGACTCCACATGACCTCTGAACATATCCTGTAGTACCTGGACATAAAAGACATTAGATCCCCATTTCCTTCGAGTTGTGAAGTGGGGTCTCCTTGCATTTGACTTATTTGCAAATCCCACATATGCTTGATTGGATTGAAATCTGGGTAGTTGGAGGTCATTGTCTTAAACAATTTTTGCAGTGCGGCAGGATGCAATTTCCTATTATCGTAAGGTCACTACCATTAGGGAATACTGTTGCCATTAAGGATTGTACTTGGTCTACAACAATATTTAAGTTGGTGATAACAGCCACATGAGTGCCAGGATAAAAGGTTTTGTAGAGTATTATTACACTGTCAGTGTGTTTTTTACTTCACCTGGCTGTGGTTTTTACGTTGTGGCTGATTGGTGCTTATAAACCAACGATGTAGATTCTTACTCATAGGAAGGATGTGCCGATAGAGGCTGCCCAGTTTGTCTAATAAAGAAAAATACAAAGCACTTCTGTCTGCTAAACTCTGTAAATGTACAGGCAAATACTATTTAACACACAGTTGGTGGAAAATCTGATTTGCCACCAAGGTTAGTCATTCCTCATAGTGGGATGATGCTTTGGGTAGCACTGAGAGGGATTAAATATCATCCGCTAAACCTCAACAGGAATTTGGATACTTGGTTTTGACTGTATGTAATGGTTTCAAGTCAGTATTGCTCAGTTTGACATTTAATTCCGTCACTGAACTACAGGTTATTAGTTATTTCTCAGTAACATCATGAAGCTTATATGATGAGCCCTGTTGCTTTGACCTAGATGTTTACGATGCCCTGGAACTGAAATGTCTGAGACCTTTTAGTTGATTTCAGCTGTACCTGTATCTGTTCGTTAGTGTCATCGATGCCTCCTCCTCCTGCGTCTCTGTCCACAATGTCAGAGGAGGAACTGAGAGAGCTGGAGCAGGAAGGACGTCGTGGCCTGGAGGCCAGGCTGCAGTGCCTTCAGAACATCCACACGCTGCTGGACGCCGCCATGCTTAACATTCACCACTACCTCACCACTGTGGCCACTCTCAGGTTCATTATCTGCTCTGGACCTCCAACCAGCATTTAGAAAATAATGCAATGCTCCACACAGGGATGTTTATCAGTTTATCAATTAATTTCTTTTGTTTCATCTTATCCCCAGTCCTCCTCAGTCAGAGAGCAGCCCTGCTGAAGCCAATGAAACAGGCAGAACCGAGGCCTCTAACCAAGAGAGCGGCGCAAGCAGTGAGTGCTTAAAATATCTGTGGTTAATCAGTTTAATCCAAAATCTAATAGCTCTTATTGGATTGGGTTTGTTAACTGAAATGGACATCTATTGTACGGTCACTGTCTTTTTGTGATACTCTGATGTTAAAAAAATGGATATTTTCATAAGGAACTCTGTGCAAACTATACATAAGTGCATCAGAAGTACCACTGAATGCATGAACGATTGAGGAGTGGTTGAATGGACTAAAAGGTTGGTTCAACATAGGCCAGACATGCATTGATAGCCAGTATTATGACCAATAACAATCAGAGACTATACAAGCAGCAATGGAACAAACAATACAATACGGGACTGTGGTGGCCCAGTGGTTATGGTACTGGACTATGGACTTTGGACTTAAAGGTCATGGGTTTAATCCCACCTCTTCCACAGTTGGGTCCCTGAACAAGATCTTTAATTCACAATTGCTTGGATTGTAAGACTGTATTAAGTGTATCTAGTCGCTCTGGATAAGGGCGTCTGCTAAATGACTTAAATGTAAATGTAAACAAAGGGCTACTATTTTAAATAGGACATACAAATGACACCTATAAACCCCATTAACAGCTTGGTGCAAATAAGCAGTGCAAAGTCATCCACACAAACATGAGCAACTTGCACAAGAAAAGTCTCTAAACACATCAACCGAGTTAGAACTGTCTCTAATCAAGACTTGAGCTATCGAGCAAGCGAGCACGCACACTTACACATGACTTATCTGCCAGATTCCATGGTCTACGGAAACAAACCCAAAAGTAGCAAATTAACTAAAACGGGTGAGCAACCTACTACAGTGCGAGTGTGTGACCGCTTGATCAGTTGATAAAAATATTAATAATAATATCTGTACCTTTTTATATTTTAGATATTAAACAAAACCAACTTGCATGAATATTGGAGAGAAATGGGTATTAGAGAGGGAAAAAAAAAAGATTGCTTTGTTTTTGTAAGCCCAACCATCATTTAGAATAAGTGGCCCTGGCGACCGTGGAACAGACATTAGACTTCTGCTCCTGCTTCAGTCCACAGCGCTGATTGGGTGTTTACAGTCACCACGTCATGAGTTCATAGAAAGTTTTATTTTTTATTATAATTGTTAAGACCTCGGTCATTAAAGTGAGCCGTTGATCTTTAATGATGGGCATTAAATGGTGCTTATCTGTGTACGCTTTTGGATAAGCTCTAATGGCCAAGATCACCGTCCAGCTTAAACTACGAGTTCATGTAGGTCAATGGAACAATAGACGGAAAGTGTTTATTTTTTGTGGGTTTGCTTCCTTTCTTCTACCCATTTCAGACCTTGTCTTGATCAGTGTCACCGTGGGTCCGACTTAAATGGGGAAACATGACAGGGCTGGCATGTGTAACTGTTGCAGCATGTCCTCAGACAAAAGCGAGTCATTTCCACAATGCTGCACCACCCACAATGCTGTGTTTTAATTATAATTTTAACTTTGTTTTAATTGTATTACTTTTTTTTTTTTTATTCTGTAAAGCACTTTGAATTACCTCATGTATGAATGGTGCTATACAAATAAACTTGCCTTGCCACCCAAGGACCTTTCAATAATTTAAATTTAAATAATTTAAATGTATATGCAAGCTGTCTTCATTCCAGCACTAAGTGTAGAAGAAGTGGTAAAGCTTCTCTTCATTTATTCATGAGTGGTGCCTTGGGTCTCAAAGGTACAGAATGTAGTTTTTTGGATGCGTGGCTTGTGCTTACGTTGACTTTTTTTTATTGCTTGTTTCGCGGATCTGCCGACGATATTTGAAGAATACAAAAAATATATATATATATATGTTTGGTTTTTTTTGATCCGCCACAGCACCAATGGTTGGAAAAAAAAAATTTAATTAAAAAAATTATATATATATATATATTTTTTTTTGTAATTCATTTATTTATTTATTTATTTATTTATTTTTTTAGCTTTTTCCACCCTCCTGTGGAGCCAATGGTTTTCTTCTGTTCATTAATTTTTTTCCAGATTTACTTTAATTTAATTGTGGGTTAAATAAATTTTATTTCTGAATACAAAAGTATTTTTATTTTTTTCTCCTTCCTTGTATTGATTCCACATAGTCTATGAGAAATTGAAAAGTGCTGAAAAATAAAGATTTATTTTTTTTCCCTCCCTCCTCAGTAGATTCTTAAGTAGGGACATCCGAGGAACAAGCAATTAAAAAAGTCTGGCCTTAAGGTTTGGGTACATATAAGTCAAAGGTTACCCAAAGTTAAGAAGAATAAAGTTACCAATCCTTGTAGGCAATTTGTGGTGCTGTTATAATAGAGAAAACATTGAATGTTTAAAAGTCACCAGAGTGTATTTTGAATAATGGCCTAAATAAGCTTTAACTTAGAAACTACATATTTGTCTAAGTTCATGTTAAATTTGTTCTTAAGTTTTGCTTTACTAAACTAATAGTTCTGCAAATGCCAAAAACTCTCAGGAAAATGGGCCAATATAATTCCTTCCAGTACCTCCTTTGTACATATAATAGAATTTTCTAGTTTTTGGGAAGTGGGAAAGCAACAATATATTGTGCAAATGTTTTTCTTTCTCATAATATAGTGCTACACCGTTGAAACTGCGTTGTTCAGTTCATTGGCCATTACGCAGATTTTATTCAGTGGAATTAAGGTTTGCTACAGCTTATTAGACAGACTTCCAAAGAAAAAATATTGTAGAAGGATGAATAAATACAGAAAAGAGGTTGAACTGGACTAAAGCACACAGATAGTGCATACTGAATATCCAAAAAATAAAGCTCTGTTGGACCTCTGTTGCACAGGGTTAGAGAAAAATGCTGTAAGAATCGTATGTAAAAGGCGTAGGCTGAAATTATAATCACTGGACTGTAGGTGGAATGAGAGAAGCCTAAACCCTGGTTCAAGTCATCACTCACAGTCACACACCTGAGAACCATTTAGAGTAACCAGTCCACTTTAATGCATGTTTTTGGGAGACGAGAAAATAAGTACGGTTGCGCCATTCAATTTAACAGCCGAAGTGTTAAGAATTAGGAACTAAAATATGTCTAATATACATCTAATTCACGTCTAAATGGCAGAAAACTGAGAGAATCGCAATTTTGGGAAATCAAAGAAACCTGGTGGTGTTCCACTTGCTTTTGTTTTCGGTGTTTCATGTTTTATAAAAGACACAAAGCAAAGATAAGCATTACTGTATTGTACAGTACAGTACTGTACTAAATGTTTTCATATTGTTTTAATTAAATTATTGTTCAAAATGAAATAAGTTTCTAAAACTACTGTGTGACCCTATTACCATGTTCAGTCAGCGTCTGTGATTAGAAGCACAATGATGTGGGTGGAATTTGCCAAAATCCACAGTCAGTAACTTGTGGTGTGGATCCTTTTTGCATAACAACCGTCTGGAGTTTTATTCTTTTCTTTCATCTTGTTCATTCTGAATAGAGATTTATCACCACCATCTTTACTGCTTATCCTTTTCAGGGTCGTGGTAGCATTTTTTTATTTTTTATTTAAATGATTATGTTGTTCCGAACTTTTTTAGTGGTATAAATCGCCTCTTTGCTGTTCTATCATTTTGGGGAGTTTCCACTGATAAAACCTAACCTAAAGCTCCACAAAGGCTGTGTCTGGGGATCAGGGTCACACTGGTGATATTGGGAGTTTTATGTTTCATCAAAAGCAATGGTTATGATAAATAATATTATGGTGTGACATCTTTCTTTATTCAATAACAGACACTTTTGTTACTGATTTGTTATATTAAATGTCATAAAGCAGCACAAATTCTATTACCTGGGAATTCAGGTGATAATTATTTAAATTAACAGTTGCAGACAAATCAGCTGCACTATGTTGATGGACTTTAATAATAATAATAACAGAGCTGTCATATTAAAAAAGAACTTTATTTATAGTAAGACATATGGGTCAGTGTTGCATTACAGAGAAGCCTTGGTCCAGCACATTGTAGAACCAGATGACAGCATCATCCTGAGGTCTCGTTCTCTCATTTTGGCTTTTCACTTCAAGTTAGAGATGTGGGTTCTTCTTAGAGGCTGAAAAACTTTTGACCAATCCCATGTCGGTCTCTCTTATCTTTGCACACGTGCTACTGAAAGACTAGTGTTGCTTTCTTCTGAACGAGCATCCTGATAAGAGAGAGACAGTTCAGTAATAATTAATGAGTTGTAATAATGGTTCAAAACTCCATAAAGATTAAAGAATTTTCTTGCTGACTCCACTGGTCATGATGCACCAAAATAAATACATAAGTAAACAGAACGTTTTGTCTGTTTGTTTGTTTTTTTGTTGTGTTGTTGCACGTGATACTCGACTGGAACCCGGGTCCCTGTGGTGGCCTAGCTTACTCAACTTGTGCAAAAAACGAGCCCAGTTCCAACACCAATGAAAGTCTCAAAAATCAGCTTGAGCCGTGAGCGAGAAACAGGCAATGGAGAGCAAGGAAGAACTGCTCAGTGCTTGCCAAACAGAAGTCCTGTGCCGTGCCAAAGCGTTTCTGTTTGCTCATTCACTGTTCCATGCTCACCAATGGCATCCTGTGTTTGTGTTTTGGCTGTCCTTGTACTCTGCATACACACACATTCAGTTTTGTGCCTTCAATTTGATTGAAGATTGTGAGGTCAAGCCTTTTCTGAAACGAGGTTCATTTAGAACAATGTGATCCTATTAATTGTATGATAGCCGTGCATTAATCCATGCTGTTGGCTTGGGTAGAAGTGCCGTACCTTCTGTGAGACGTGCTTTTCCTCCGGTGGGCTGGCACAGCACTGTGGAACATCCTACACACAACACCACTGTCTGTGCATGACTAAATACTGTCGTGATCTTATAGCAACCTGCAGGCAACGGACAAAAAAGGTCATGGCAAACCACAGACTCATACTGGATAAGCATTCATCGGCACCAGCACATCCAGGTTTGGACTGGGTCCAGATGTTTTATATACAGTTTAGCAGTGGATGGATGTGATCTACAAAGACGAGCTAGATGAAGTCACCTGGACATTTGACATCCATGAAGTAGGAGTTTGGGCTCTGGACAAGTCGTTTCTTCTTGTGGCTCCTCCTCTCCAACTCGGCGGTTGGGTGCAGCAAATCTTTAGCCAACTAAGAGATTTAAAAAAATAGATGATATATTATGATAATAGTACATGCTAAAGCAGTATATAGTACAGAGTATATACCAGCACAGTATGTTTTCTACTGTTTATACCCCTGAGCTGTGTATTGTACTGGGTAAGTTGTAGTACAGAGTATATATTTCCCAGTACAGTATGTAGTACAGAGTATATATTTCCCCTATACAGTGTGTAGTACATAGTATATATTACACCTGTACAGTGTGTAGTACAGAGTATATATTCCCCTATACAGTGTGTAGTACAGAGTATATATTTCACCTGTACAGTATGTAGTACAGAGTATATATTTCACCTGTACAGTATGTAGTACAGAGTATATATTCCCCTGTACAGTATGTAGTACAGAGTATATATTCCCCTGTATAGTATGTTGTACAGAGTATATATTCCCCTGTACAGTATGTAGTACAGAGTATATGCTAGTACTGTACAATGCAAGTTAATATTTTGTAGTATATAGTATTTTTGTTAGCGCAAAATTACGGTGGAAAGGTAAAACAATAGATTGGGGTTTTCCAGCGTTATTAAACACAAACAAAGCTCTGTATGAACACACCGCCCGTGCATTAATCCCGGTCACATGTAACTCCATAAATATTAAGACTTTAAAGGTTTATGGTTTAAAGCCATGCGTTTATCGCTCATGAACGCAGCCATCTTGTTTCCCACCAACTTCAGATTGATTCTGTTTAAAAGTTAAAGTCACTTTCTGATGGAAGCTGATTCGCTCTCAGTATGAAACCTAAAGCGTTTTGCATGCACGTGTACAACCGTGTAAATAAAAAAAAAACAGGTCCCAATAAAGCGTGTTTCTGCACTGCACTTACTGGCATGTTGCCTGGGTTTGGAGAGTCGGAAGAAAAAGAAAGCAGAGACGGAAACACGCAGTGCGATCGAGCTGAAACAGGAAACACTCCGATCGTTTCATTTTAAAGGTCTGTTCACACCAAAGGAGAGGAAAGTGTGAATTAGTTTTATTCAGTAATTAAAAAAACCTTCTTAGCAAATGAGGATTGGAATGTCTGGAGACTATCTTGTACAGACATAAGCTTATAGCCTGGGCAGGACGGTAGTGTGTCACAGGGCCAGGAGGGGTCGCTGTTGGATTACTGCAGAAATGGTCTGTCCAGTGTCCGTCCAGTAGTGTCGGTGCATACTTCTGAAAAACAGTTTGATTTTAAATGCCTCTCTTACCTTGTCTTGGTCATGGTCTTAAAATGGGATCAGGAACCAATCCCGTAAACCAGTGGGCAAAGGTAGAAGGTTTTTGTAATGGACTGCAGTAGCCTAGTAGTTAAGATACTGGACTCTGGACCTGATGGGCTTGGGTTCAAATCCCACCTCTACCAAGCTGCCACAATTGGGTCCTTAAGCAAGGCCCCTAGCCCAACATTTGGGTTGAATGAATAATAAGACTGTATGAGTTGTAAGTTGCTCTGGATAAGGGCGTCTGCTAAATACTGTAAATGTAAATGTAGTGTAATGATCCCTCAGCCAGCCTCCTGTCCCTAGGCATGCCCAGTCACACCTGTTTTATTCCTAACCTGTCAGAAAGAAAGCACTCTGTGTACCAGCGGTGCCTTCTGGCCAGGTCAGGTGTCACACAGTCACATGATTGGCCGTGTCTGAAGAGAGAAGGCTGATCTGCAACAGCAGTCCCTGCTTTTTGCCGCAATTGACTGTTCCAAATCCAGTTCAGTGTGCCCTTCTGCCTTTGTCCACTGATTTACGGGATTGGTTCCTGATCCCATTTTGAGACCATGACCAAGACAAGGTAACTAGGGTAAAGTGAAGAGGCCTTAAAAATTAAACTGTCCAGATTGTATCACTGCCCGAACAAACCCAAATAATTTTAGATGAAGAAAAGCTCAGTAGGCTGCAGTATTAACAGCTGGTTCTTCGTAATGTCTCATAACTTACTGGATCTTATAGTTATGGGTTTTATTTCCAGATAATTAGTTAACGTTTAGGTTGCGTTAACTACGTGTCAGTTGACGAAGCAGATGTGTTTGTAGTAGCTAAATGTTACCGATTTGCCTTAGTTAGTAGATGTTAGTAGTTAGATGTTGTTAGTAGTTTAAAGTTGTTAGTAGTTAGTAGTTGTTAGTAGTTTGAAGTTGTTAGTAGTTAGTAGTTGTTAGTAGTTAGAAGTTGTTAGTAGTTTAAAGTTGTTAGTAGTTAGTAGTTGTTAGTAGTTAGAAGTTGTTAGTAGTTAGAAGTTGTTAGTAGTTTAAAGTTGTTAGTAGTTAGAAGTTGTTAGTAGTTTAAAGTTGTTAGTAGTTAGTAGTTGTTAGTAGTTTGAAGTTGTTAGTAGTTTAAAGTTGTTAGTAGTTAGAAGTTGTTAGTAGTTTAAAGTTGTTAGTAGTTTAAAGTTGTTAGTAGTTTAAAGTTGTTAGTACTTAGTAGTTGTTAGTAGTTTGAAGTTGTTAGTAGTTTGAAGTTGTTAGTAGTTTAAAGTTGTTAGTACTTAGTAGTTGTTAGTAGTTTGAAGTTGTTAGTAGTTAGAAGTTGTTAGTAGTTTAAAGTTGTTAGTACTTAGTAGTTGTTAGTAGTTTGAAGTTGTTAGTAGTTAGAAGTTGGTAGTTGTTAGTAGTTAGAAGTTGTTAGTCGTTAGAAGTTGTTAGTAGTTAGTAGTTGTTAGTAGTTAGTAATTGTTAGTAGTTAGTAGTTGTTAGTAGTTATAAGTTGTTAGTAGTTAGTAGTTGTTAGTAGTTAGTAATTGTTAGTGGTTAGTAATTGTTAGTAGTTTGAAGTTGTTAGTAGTTTGAAGTTGTTAGTAGTTTGAAGTTGTTAGTAGTTAGAAGTTGTTAGTAGTTTGCTACAGTTCACATCGTTAATCGGTTAAAAAGAGCAGGTTCAAGTAGAAACGGTTCAATCATTTAAATCACTGTTAGTCCCTCAGTGCTGATGGATTACCCCCCTGTCCTGCCCCAGTGGCACAAAAAGGGGGTATGCAGCGTATGCAAGGCATGGGGCGCTGCACTAGAGGGGGTGCCAAAACGATGCCGGAAAATTATTTCTAGTCAGCATTTTCTGTAAGAGCTATTTGTTCATGTATGATAATACACATCAAAAAACAGAAGCACAGCACTAATCTGGCGCCCATCCACTCCTTCCCCTCTGCCCTCCAGTCACTTCCTCCCTAACACAGGTGCTTAAGAACGCGCCCCGAAGGGAACACGCCCTTTTTTCTGTCGTGGCGCACCTGCAGTGTGTTTAAGATGGAGGGGCAGAAAAAAAAAGCTCTCCGGGGCACAAAATAGAAAATGGAAGAGGGAGAGGGAAAAGGAGTTTGTGGGGATGAAGAAAAGCTTCTCCAAATAGTTAAAAGACAGCTGATAGGTCAGTTTATTATGTCAGTGTAAAGAGCAGGCTTGTAAACATTCAGGTTAGCTTAAAAGGACAGGTGCTGTTTG
>JAUZSU010022236.1:0-10712 GCA_034780255.1 Parotocinclus maculicauda
CTGAAAAGCATTTTTAATAAACCAACTGTAAATATCATGTTATTGTAGGATTACGTGGGTCTATGTTAAGTGAGTGCCAGTGTAAAGATTTAAGGATTGGTACAGTGTGGTATCTTAAGTCTAGTGTGTGATTAAAATTCTGACTGCAACATTTTGCAGATGCTGAAGGGTAGGCACTAAGGTTTTTGAAAGGCCTACTGGAAGCTCTTTTTAGTAGTCTACCCAAGTAGTCAGGAAGTCTGTAGTACAGAGCATGTAGCGCTCTTACAAACCTGAGCTGCTGTGTGTAAGTTGTAACATTACTGTCTGAGATCACTATCAAATAGCTTTTAATATATTGTACTATGGACAAAATGAAACTATGTACTATGTATGAAAAAGTTTCAAATTTCCCCTCTGTCAAGCTGCCACTGTGGGATCCTAGATCAAGGCTCTCTTACGACCTTTACTTGGACTGTAAGACTGTATCAGCTGTAAATCACTTTGGATAACAATGTCTAATAAATGCATATATGTAAATGTGTTGCACCACATCACCAATAATCTGGATCTCAATTTTAACTATATTTAATTGCAGATAATTCTGTGACACCCACAGGGTAGTTTTTGCAGCCAAGCAACAAACTGATTTGAAGTTACTAAAATATGTAACTGAAGATCAGCAGCATACTGGTAAAACGTTGCAGAACTTTCTAGTTGAAATGCCCAAAGCTATGTTTGAAGGAATTAACGCTGACATTTAATTACACCTGTAAGCAGTCTTCATGGATAGCGGCAGCTGCTGGAAATGGTAGTGCTGTAGAGTCTGGTTCAGTACTGGGTTCACTTTACAACCTTAAGGACGAGTGGTGTGTTTATGGAAAACCCCCAGCTGCTGGGGGTGTAATCCTAGTGCTAAAGAGTTACATCAAGAAAGGGGAATTTTTGTAAAAACCTGTGCTAAATGTCAAACTTAATGTGGATAATCCACTGTTGCAACCTCTAAGAGGTGCTGCCAAAGGAGGATTTTGATATCATTATCTTTGTAGAAAGATATTTTATAGATGAATATCAGGAAACACCAGATCAGAATTTAAACCTTAATTCAAACTAGGTGTTATGTTATAACCCAAAAAGGCATGTAAGAAATCTTTGATAATTTAATCGGTTCTGTAGACTTGAATGAATAAAAAATTCCTCCTTGCCATTGAACAAGTTTGAGCTACAGAAGCTACCTTAGGAGGTTATAACAGTTATTGAATAAAAAGGTTCACATTAATTTTCAGTCTGGACTGTAAAAGACTGAGTAACATCTTCAATAATTGCAGCATTGTGGCAGATGGCAAACTGTGTCTGTCTACACTAAAATCACAAGATCAAAGATTACTTAATTAATAATTCAAGCTGAAATCCAGGTAATCCCACAGGTTTCTGTGTTTCCTGAACATGAATTTGAAATATGAAAGTATATAGTTAATATGCATGTGGCTAGTGAATTTAAACTAAACAATTCAGTTAAAATGCAAAGGATTATGGGTTACAATCACATATCCTTACCAGGGTCACTGGCGGGTGCTTACAGATCGATGGCCACTCAATGGCCATTTTATTGGGTACACCTCCAATCATCCGATCAAGAAAATAGGGAAAGAACCCCATACTTGCAAGGTGTACCTGATTAGTGGCCAGTCAGTGTATACACCCTGGACAGTGTTCCAGACCATTGCAGGGTGGCAGGAACCCTGAGGAACTCATCACATTACAAGCCTCACCTGAGATTTAAACCCAGGCACTCTAGAAGTGCTGTTTCCAGTATCTAGATCTCACCACTGGGCTACCACTGCTTCTGCGGTTTATTTGTGTCATAAAGCTAGATTAATGTGTATACTGAAAATACCTCATGCCTTCTCAATAATTACATGTCAAGAATGGGCGTGACATATTCCACTGCTTATTCCTCTGCCATAAGTATGGCAAGAATCATAGCCATAGAACACAGGAATAAACTTGTGGGTGTGTCGATTTGTGCAATTATATAATAGAAGAGAGCAGATTGGGAGAAGACTGTATCTGCTGGCTCATTTTCTATCTTTACTTCTTACATAACGCTTATCAAGAACCATGAAGCAAAACTCACTAGCATACGTGGTAGTGATCGATCAAATGAGAGGTGAGTGAAAATGTGTATATGTGTGTGTGTAAGAGAGAGTAAGAGCGTGAGAGAGAGTGAAAAAGGATTTGGTAGCTAGGAGGATTTATGAGCTGACGACTGTAAATCTGGTTTACAGGAGTAACAATGATGACCCAAATAAACTGGCTGTCTCACACACACACATCACGTAACAACACTCCTTTTTTACAACTTCACTGACACTCATAAATAAAGACAGGCTTAGGGCCTCATGGCAAGCACACAACCGCATCAGTTTCCCAGTATGCAAGTGGCTATATGTCGAACTGGGTCATGTGTCTGTTCGGTTATGGATTTGTTTCAATAAAATGTCACAGTCTTTTGATGCACAAGCATAACACAGACATATGAAATATGAAACAGATTACGGACCCATACGTGGCTGGTGCGACAAGTGGGAGCTGAGGAATGAAAAAGAGCCTATAGCTTGTTGCCAGAGCAACGCTCTCATTAAGGCATTTGAAGGGAGAGAGAGAATGAAATTGAGGAAATCTTACAGCTTTCCAGTTGCAGGGTGCATGTCTGCTTATCCATGGGGTATTTAGTGAGGTCCATGTTACAGGCCACAGTGGTGGTGATCCTGCATAAATGTACAGACAAAAGAGTCAGCGACTGATCTGTAGCGCGTTGCTAGCATTGCACTTAACTAACTAGCTAAACACACATTCACAAACTGTTAATGTACATGCTTTTGTCTTGTGTCACTGATGCAATGTCTTGATGATTGTGAGAACCATGCGCCAAATGACTACCCTCAATTTTGTTTAGAAAGAGTAATGGACTGTTTAACTAGCCTAGCCTTAATACAGATGTGGACTTTGACATTTTGTAAGTGTGTTAGACAGACTTTGAGAAGTCATCCATCAACTTCACATTCTCTCAGAGACAGAGGAGGTAAACACTGCAGTCAAGCTATAAATGACACACAATGGCGGTATTACGGTAGCAAATGCCGTTTTAGTTCATTATGTTCAAGCCAATATGTCCGAGAATAAAGTAGGGATCCAAATATGTTTCTAGATGGTGTGGATGTATTTACCTGTCTAAAAAGTGTTTATTTGGTGACATATTTGCTGAAATAAGTCAGTTTATACTGTAAAGAAATGCATGTAGAGCACACACACATGAGCTTCTGTGCTTCATAATACTGCACTTATTTTTATTCAACATTCTAATTTTATTTTGATTTTAATATATTAAAGCAGCCCCTGAATATTATTCATTTGAAATTGTAATTGACCCCGTAGGTCTTCCTCCAAATGCAAATTGGATTTATACTTGTTTTTATTTTATTATGAACATTACTAAAACACTAATGGAAACTGTGTGCATTTCTACCACCTACTCAGTAGGTGCACTTGTGTATGCTTGGCTTCACTCCTCCTACGTGCTGTATAAATCTTTGTAAAAAAAAAAGGTTCAGATATTATGTAAAAATCATAGCCTACCATACTACTGTACTATTTTTATTTAGCTGTGTGTTGTTTATTTAGAATTTTTTTAAACAATCACAATGTACTTATAATGTATTTATATGTACTAATTACATACTGAAAATTATGTATTCAAATTTAAAATTGACCCTGGACATCTTTCTCCAAATGCACATTGGAATCATTCTTGTTTTTATTATACTTTGGACATGTGGACACTGATAAAATGTGTGCATATCTACCACCTACACAGTAGGTGCATGTTTGACTTCACTCCTACAATAAATTGTAAAATACTAATAATACAGTAGTAATAGTAATGGAATATACTTAAACCAGCCTAATGATGGTGCACATAGACATAGAAGTTTAGAAAAGGGACTATTTTTAGAGGCCTGGGGGTGTAGGTTTCTTGGCATCCACTTGCACCTCCTTAACTGAGATTGGTGACCTTAATTCTCAACTTTTTTGGTTTTGAATCACGTTGCTCTGGATTATATTTAGTCTGAATTTTACATGTGCATGGTATTCACCCCATTTAAATGTGCTTTTGAATTCTGGAGCACACATCTCTATGTTTCTCATGTACATCTAATAAACGCATATGTCTAAATAAACAGATTGTGCTTTTACATCCATCCATCTTTCTCTATAATTTAGTCATCATACATATTTTAAATATGTATGTAAAAAACAGACATTAGCATTAAATAAATAAGCAGGTGTATGGCAGTCTTACCGAAGGGCATACAGCACCGTCCCATTAGGGAAGATACGGATCAGCCTATTCTCCACTGTAATATCATGCAGGAAGGACTTTTTGGAGTCAACAATGAATGTATCAGGAACCCAGAGGAGCTCTACTAGGCGGCCATACAGACTTAAGCTCTTGTTGCCTTCAAACACCAACCTCTCGTCTGTCCAGCGCTGGCGGAGAAAGATCGTGGCTGTATAGTCCTACACAGCAGAATCAACATCGCCATGAATTTAAAAAAACTACTTAACTACTTAAAATACACTCCATTACACATTTGGTATGGTAAAGAAAAGACTAGGAAGCAGAGATATTTGAAAAATACCCAAAATTATAGATAGTAGGAATTTTAATTCTAATGGCATTGATCTGTATAGCACATGTTCATTTTAATTAACCGAGTAGAATTACTTACCATGTTGATCTCTGATATAGTGTCAATGCTGGCAATATCCAAACTCATCCCCACAGTGACAGGGCCATCTGATATTACATAAAGTAAAGGAAATGGGAGGGAGGGGAGAGAGAAGAGGCAATAACACAAGATGCTGCATAATACGTGGCATCCAAGACATCAATTTTATGATATGAAATTTCAAGACTATCTTAGTCAGTATAAAGTAAATTGTTTCTCACTGTGACTAACATAAAAATAGCATATGTTGCAGAGTTATCCACAGAGTTATCTAGTTTGTCTCTCTTCAGGTAAAGGTAAATGTATCTCAATGAGTAAAGTTTTTATTGCCTTAAAAAGTGTGTTTTGTTTGATGTTATGTCATTTAGATGGGGCAAAAAGTCGGAATGCTGTTTGATATGAAGAAATGGTTGATATAAGGCAAAAAGGGAAACTGCAAAAGAGTAATACATTTATGTATAGATATAAACTAAAGGACAATGGTTACTTCAAACTAACTCCTGAAAATCATGTGGTAACAGTCGAAACAGTTCCCATTTTATATATTTATCCCTGCTTCATTAACTCAGCTGTATTGTAAATATTTGATCTTTTGGTAATATTCAATGAGAGGATTCAGTTTGACATACGTTTTCATTGCAAGCGCTTTTATATGAAACATTTAGTGGGAGAGTGTTACACAGTAAAAACGTCTTTTTTTTGTTTTTTTTTCTCTGTGTGAGCATATAAAAAAATCCTTACTGTCGAAGAAAGGCCTTAGGTACTTGTTGTATCCTTTCATCAGCTTCTGAATGGTGGGAGGAAGAATCTCTCCCTCTTTCACTTCAGCACTTAGCATAGGCTGCTCCAGTATCCTGCCAGCATATGGGAGAGAAAATGAGGGGAGCAGAAAAGGAAACCGATTCCCTGTCTCCGTGTTTTTATTCTGAATGCTCAGGGCTCCAGCCCCTGCTGAACTGTGCATCATCAATGAAGTGATGATGAGTGCACAGTTACAACCTAAATCACTTACTCTCTCCAGTAACACAGTGTGAGGACTTAAAGCTGACAAAAAATGCTTTCAGTTAGAAGTGGGAAGTGGATGAAATGCATATTTTCACAAAGGGATTATTTTGATTGAGGGGGTGCAAGGGATTAGGATTTTTCTCTCATCATCTTGATTCTCCTGTTTCAGTTCTTCAAATAACTTTAGAGAGCTCTCCACATAACTTGCTGGAACAGAATTTCAAAGACTTTAGACCCCCAGTTATGATTTGTAAGGTGAGAATGGTAAACAACACAATGATAATACAATAATAAAAAATGATAATAATAATAAAAGCCATTCACAGCAGGCTCAATAAGTATGGCACAGTACAAATTACATGCCAGGTGCTGATATGTTCTGCAGTGCATTGTGTATTTATAAAATTTACAAGGTATCGGGATAAAGGCTGAGTCAAACAAATGATAAACAAGTGATGGAATGTTGTTGGTCATTTAACTAGCCTTTTAGTGTAAATATTACATTAATGATCATAAGAACAACAACAACAATAATAATAACAGTTAATAAACTGATTTAAACATTTTATACAGTGATAATTATTACTACAATTACTACTTTTAGAAGTAATAATAATTATTATGATTTTCAATATCCATAAATGAAAGAGTTTAAGTCAGCACCTTAAACTCTCTGCCATGTTCCTGGCAAATTTAGAAGTATGCAGGATGCATTATCCTGCTGAAAGAAATCACTGCATTTACGGAATACCATTGTCAACAATAGTACACGCTGAATATTGTATGAAAACCTGAGAATATTGGAGGAGTGCTGGCACCACCTTAGTCATTAATCCAGCAATAAACATGCATTGCAGCAGACATGAAACCATTGTTAGTAATCGTCGATAGATAATTATGCACATAAGAAAAGTAGGTTAGTAACTGAACTGTGGTGACTTTACAGCATGTGGTCCAGCATACAAATCCCACCTCTGCCTACCTCAATCGGCAAGATCTCATGAGTTTTAAGTTGATCTTATTCTGGCTTAGCTAGTGAACTCACATTGTCTTGCTCGTCTTGCTGATAAACCTGGATGACCAGCATTACATTGTAAACAACACATAATCTGCACGTTAATATTTTATTAGGGTTATTAGATAGTTTTCCATTACCATCTTGATTGAGCTACAATCCTAATTAGGTTGGGACGTTGCATAAAACATAAATATAAACAGGATACAGTAACATCCTTTTTAACCCATATTCAATTGAATACACTACAAAGACCAGATATTTAAACTTTATTGTTTTTTCAAATAGTCACGCATTTTGAATTTGATGCCTGCAAAACGTTTCAAAAAACTTCTGGTAAAGGCAATAAAAGACTGGAAAGGTTGAGGAATGCTCAGAAAACACCTGTTTGCAACATTCCACAGGTGAACAGGTTAATTGGAAACAGGTAAGCGTCATGATTGGGAGCATCCCCAAAAGGCTCAGTCATTCACAAGCAAGGATGGGGCGAGGTTCACCACTGTGTAAACAACTGCGCCAGCAAATAGTCCAACAGTTTAAGAACAACGTTTTCATTGTGAAATTGCAAGGAATTTATGGATTTAATCATCTACAGTTTATAATATAATCAAAAGATTCAGAAATCTCTGCAAGTGCAAGTTAGAAAGCAAATGCAAAGTGAAAGCCATATATCAACAACACCCAAAAACGCCACCAGTGTGGTAAGACCTGGCTTGCCAAACTGCAAGAACATTCAGGAGAAAATCAGGTTTCACCACTGGAAGCTTGTCAGAACATGGTTGTTAAGATGCCATTGTATCTGACTGGACCCATAATGCAGACACTGGAGACAGCTTCAACGTTTAGACTGTTGATGGGGGATAGAGGTAGATACACAAAGCAGCAAAGGAATCCAAAGCAGATAGTAGGTTCAAATAGCACAAAGTACAAGGTCTCAAACAGATCAGGCAACGCATGATAAACAAAAGTCGGGTACAGAAAATTCCAATAGATCTTGAGGCAACTCAGGACAAACGGTGATCAAGAATATCAGATTTAAACAGATTCTAGGTTCAAACAAAGCAAGACTGATAACACTCAGGGCGAAGGCAGCTCAGAATGAATATATCACGAATGATATGATGTATCAGGAATCTGGTTCAGATGATTTTAGATTCTAGCAGGTTCAGTGTTCAAACATCACAGGATAATGGCACTCAAGATGTGTAGGGTCATCACGAAACAGGATCAAAACCACTCAGGGCAAGAGCCAGCTGCCAAGTGCTCACAGACAAATCACTACTGACAAAGTGGCCAAGGCAGGAGCAGAAAAGAGAAGAGCTCAAATAGGGCTGCAGGCAATGAGTGCTGAGAAGCAGCAGGTGTGAAGCAAACACACACGGAGAAAACAGATCACAGAAAGGAAGAAAACATTCTAAAAACAATGGAAAACCAGACGATGCAGCAGATACTAAGAATAGTTTGATGCACACCCACGTCTGAATTCCTACTACTGCATTTCCCAACCCTACTGAACTAATCTGCTCAGCTCGGTCTTGAAAAACAGAACATTAAGCGTGACAATAAAAAGTTATTATTGTAACAGCAAGCAGAGATGAAATTTCCCATAACAACATAACATTTTTTAAAGATTATGCTTTTTTGTTTTAATTTTTACAATAAAAGGTTTAAAGAAGAATAAGTTTGTTTTGGAATGGCCAAATTGAAGTCCTGCCCTTAATCCAGAACTGTTGTGGAAGAGCCTCAAGTTAGCATGTCATAGGAAAGCCACCAATATAATTTGAAACTGTTCTATATGGAGGAAAGGGCAAAAGTCCCCAATGCAAATTTAACTAAACAAACTGTTTAGTTGCAGTTATTGCCATTTAAGGGATACAAGATACTGAAAGCAAAGGGTCACTTTTGCAACTCACAGCTATATAATATTGAATACTATTTCTAAATTAACAAATGACAACATATAATATTTTTGTGTCATTTGACTACTTGATGCCTATATAAATTTTTAGGACTTCTGCTTAGAAAACTCTGATGAGGTTTTAGGTCATATTTATGCTGAGATCACAAATTTTCACTCACCACTGCATGTCTTTTGTCAATCTCTCATATAAATGCTGACGTACAGAGGTGTTTTAAACAAATGAGGATATTTACTTTATACTTTACTGTATCTATAACTACATTTATACTTTATGTAACATTATTACACAGCTAAAGGTGTCACTAAGAAAATATGAATATCCCTTTGGAATAAATACAGTTGTTACTGAAATATTTAGCATTTTTGTTTAACTGGAAGCTTAAATATTGTTGTTTGTTACCTCTACAATCATTTATTAATTTATAAGAAAGTTAAAAATCTGATCATTTAAAGCAATAGGGGCTGTGTTATCATTTCTCGTCTATTCAAAGCTTGCCTCAGACTTCACTCAAGGAGCCTCTCAGGGACTTTGGACTTGACTTGGATCTAAAGGAGAGTGCTGAATAACAATTGGGTTTAGTTTTGCCAAATATGGTATATATACTAGGAATTTGTTGTACTCTGTGTTGAACACATATATAGTTGATTTAATCTACTTAGACTTCAGGATAAGTCACTGCAACATTGATGATTTCCTCTTCAATTTATCATAGGCATGTGTGATAAGCATTGCATCAGTTTCACTCACACACCAATGTCCCAAAGGCAAAAGATTCAGTCTGAATTGATTTTATGCAGGCAGGGTGAGGAAAAATGACAGAAATAGCACGTAAACAGTAAGTGCCTGTCTGGACTAGGAGGCATTCTGACATAGAATTTGATTGATGAGATCAGCCACTTAATTTCCAAATATATAATATATGCAACTCTTCCTCATTTGGCGATGTAGAGCTGCTCACAGTATGAGATATACTCAATATGTACAAGATGTACATAGAGGCTATTTTAAGCTCATGGTATAAAAGCAGAAACTCCTACAGTTCATAATTCTGAACTAACAAAATTAAACTGAGAAGTGTTGTTGAATTATGACATGTGTGGTGCATTTCAAACGTATCCAATCTAACAGTAAAAACATTAGTCTTTCATGTTATCTCTTTTCAACCTGAGGATAGCCATTATAAGTTGACACATTCCTCATTTTAAGATACTCTGACGACCACAATGCAAATGATTCATACAATTGATACCATATTGTTTTTATTCAGAATCAGAGTCATGTGTAAGAAAAGGAATAGGGCAGCCTCTCAATAATTGCTACATCACCTGAATTCTAATGACTGACTAGAAATTACTCAATTCTTACTCAAATTATCTGAGAAATGCATAACCCATTGTAAACATTTTGTGGAGATATTGTGGAGATGCAGTACCAGTTACTTTCCCATTGAATGTCAAATTTTTATCTACAGCAAAATTTGAACTAATCTATAAGCTCTGCCCAGTCCACCATCAATAGGCAGGTAGAACCAACTAAGAAAAATCATTGCATTACTTTATTATGCTAAGGGGAAAATATGGATTATTTAAAAAATAGCAGGGAACTGGGATGCTTGCTAATAGGCAATTGTCCCAAAATATATGAACAGTTCTCACACTGCGGAGCACAAATCCACATATAACTAAGGATATGGCACTTTGATACAATGTAAAGTAGCCAGTCCACAACTTGTATAACAGTGTACATTTGCTATGCCCTCAAAATAACTTAACACACAGCCATTGATGTCTAAACCACTGGCAACAAAATAAAAGTGAAAATGGCCAAATTGTGCCCAAAGTGTCAATATTTTGTGTGACCACCATTATTTGCACTGCCTTAACTCTCTTGGGCATTGTAATCACTAGAGCTTCACAGTTGCCAACGGATTCTCTTCCAATTGCCCATGACAACATCACGGAGCTGGTGGATGTTAGAGACCTTGACCTCCTCAACCTT
>JAUZSU010022247.1:0-10712 GCA_034780255.1 Parotocinclus maculicauda
TCATATGGTCTTTCTTGAAATACATTTATAATTACATTAAAAGAAATGTAATGGTTTGACATTTGAAAATATTTTGAACATAATTTGGTAATAACTTACCAAGTCTCTTAGCTGAAAGTGTACTTAGGGTGCATGCCAAGGTCCTGAATTACTAAGAGTTTTTGTGTGTAAAAACATGTGCAACCTTGATAATATACACAACAAATATGAAAGCTGGTTTATTAAGCAGAATATAAGTACAAGAAAGGTGCTACATAATGACTTATAAACTTTGTCTATTACTGTTCAAATTAAATACTGATATTATTTGTACCAACATCAGGTTTGCCTTGAATTCCATTTTATGGTCTGTATTGTGTATCAATGATTTATTTTTCACAATGGTAATACCTAAGTGACTTCAGATTTACTTATTACTTGTAATGAGTACCACACTTGTAAATGTATATATTTCATTAACATTTAGAGCATTTTGCAAACACCCTTATCTAGAGTGACAAACATAATGTGCTCTCTTCTTACTAGACATTACCTCATGCTAGTACAAATTAGCGATAGACCAAGAATACAATACAACTAACATCCTGATGTAGGTAAATCCACAAACAAAGACTAATCCTTTATTTAATTATCATTTTATTAAATATCTTCAGCCTTCACTTAAGTTCTGAGTAAGGAGTTCACAGTTTCGGACATCCAGTGGAAGCTTGTTCCTCCACCTGGGGGCCAATGGGTCCAGTCGAGCAAAACTTGTGTCTCGAATGGTACACATCTAATAAGCTCATCCTTACAAAAGTCCTGTCTGCACCCTGACTGGTTGCTGGCATAAGAATAATTACATAGCTAAAATAATTTCTCAAAATACATTTATCAATATATTTATTCTATCCTCTCTGGCCCAGTAAAGCCCATTGTCTTTAAGATCTGAAGACATAATGGTTGATAGGCATTTATATAGATATGTATGTGTTCTTATCAAATCATAACATGTCCACTAAGTGTGATTCTGTTAGACTGCATATATACATTACTATCCTTTGTTTAGGACATTAGTGTTTCTTCAAGACATTGCTCATTATATAGTAGTACAGCATTTAAAGCCTCACAGACCAGTGCGTGTTGTGGGCGGCAGGTTAATAATCAAAAGGCAGGCATATGTTCACACACTACACACAGTTTAAAATAAAGGACCCATCAGGATATGTTGACCTCTGAGACATTCCTTGCCCCCTTCTGGCCCTCATGTGTTCAGCTGTCTCATCATAAAAACCTAGTTCCTGTGTTTGCCGGTATCATTTGTCTTCTGCAGCGGCTCAACAAAACACAGGGAGGATACATTTCCATCAGTGCAGTACATTCTAAACCACCACAGAATACTGAAATAGAAAATATTCATTACAACATTTAAGAATTGGTTATTAGCGCTAGTAAAGTTATATTTATAGCCCTGAAAAGCTTCAGGTCGATTCTAACATGGTTTCCTATTTAAAGCTTATCATTTTGTGCCTATCACAAGCGCACGCTCAGACCTGCAGGATATTATTAGCATGTGGTTTGCTAGTGTTCCACTCACAAAGGGCAAATTTGAATTGGGCAGGATGAGGCATTTATGAGGAAATATGGTGAGCATGAGAAAGGAAAAGGAGAGTGCCATGGTAAGAAATCTGAGCCAGGACAGGTGCCTTCAGAGAGCATGAGCAAAAAGCATACATCACATGTGTGCGGAGCATGGAATACAGCAATACTCAGTCAGTCACGCTCCAGCGCTTGAAAATGAATTCCAGAGATATGACTAGGGATGGATGATATTATACTATATATACTGTATGTAATGTAAATGTTAACCACCTAAGGCTACATTAAATGTTTTCACCAGCGTTTAATATTTACCTGTTTATTAAAACATTTGCAACCAAACAAAAAAATTCTCAAACAAAGGCACACAAAACAAGGCAGACATTCAGCAAATGTGTGACATTTCGAACACCTCAGTAATTTATCACCTGCATGTTCTTTCCACTTAGCATATTTGTGAAGTGATTCATAAGTGATAAATGAGAGCATTCCATATAGCGCCATTTAAAAAGAACAACAGCACTTGCATTTCTGGATCAATTGAATTTGCAGACATTTCTCTTGTTAGTCATATTAGTTGACTATGCATTTCTTCTGTTGTGGGTTCACAGTGTAAGTATCTTAATTCAGGCGAAAAAGGGTCAGTGCTTTGCTCATACTCATATCCTAGTTTGGTAGTTTGAACTTCCATTTGGTATCCATGAACTGTAAAAGGTCTCATTCCCATACATTGCTACAACAAATAATAAATAATTGACAATTAAGTGTCTCAATAAATAACCAGAGATGGTTTGGTGGCTCTGTGGGTAGCACTGTTGCCTCACAGCAAGAAGGTCCTGGGTAGAGTGGTCTGTGTTTGTCCTCCAAATGTCTGTGTGGGTTTACTTTGGGTGCTCTGGTTTCTTTCCACAATCCAAATATGTGTGTTGGTTTATTGGTGTCTCTAAAGTGTCCCTAGTGTGGGAGTGTGTGCGCTGTATGATGGATTGGTGTCCTGTCTGAGGTTGTTCCAGCCTTG
Source organism: Parotocinclus maculicauda (assembly GCA_034780255.1). Classification (NCBI taxonomy): domain Eukaryota; kingdom Metazoa; phylum Chordata; class Actinopteri; order Siluriformes; family Loricariidae; genus Parotocinclus; species Parotocinclus maculicauda. The sequence continues at coordinate 2,594 of JAUZSU010022247.1, forward strand.
CGTTCTATGGTGCCAGTTAGGCACCAGCTCTGTGATCAGGCGGATAAAAAAATGAATTAATTAATGAATAACACACAAATTTGGAGGAAAAAATGCATGGGTCAAAGGTTTAGCTTATATGGGAATGGCTATGAAAACAATCAACTGAAAGGCTTTTTAGCCAGTGAAACAACAAATAATTTAATTGCTTTATATCATCTGGGGATTCCTGTGTTTTCACAATACAACAAATGACAAAATAACAAAAGTGCAGATGCAACCAATCCAGCTCCATGAGCAAATAAGGAGAGCACTGGCCAGAGGTTAAATCTGCAAAAGCAAAAGAGTAAAAACCTTTCTAATCCCCAGACTGCTGAAACTTCAGAAACAGATTAGAAGACCGGCTTTAATAAGGCTGCTTGTAATTTTTGAAAAGCCATGACACAGCACATCTTGCAGCTCGACATTTTTACAATTGTCATTTCTCATTTCTAGAACGATTCAATAAACAGTGATCTGGTGTGTACTCAGTGTATCCTGTATCCGGAAATCAGAGGGCTCTATTGTGCACATGGTCTCATTAGTGCTCAACAGCACCCCCTGCTTTCGGTGGCTAATCAGGCTGACAGGTTTACATCCCACAGATTGCAAAACAAAGACCCACACATTTTATTCTGACAACACAAGCTAATCTGCACAAAAATGTTCAGTCTGTATAGGGTCCATCTTGTTAAAATGCCGTTGTTTCAGTTGCAAAACTTTTGCCAGAAAGATCCTAATCATGTTCTTGTCATTGAAGCTGAGTTCAGTGTTCTGAGGTTATATAATTGAACAGCTGGGATTCAGTATGGACTGACTGGTAAATGAATAGAGCATACAAATTACAAGCTTTCGAAGAAAGCACAACACTACCTCTCCTAGCTCTCTGACAGTTTTATATGCGTTTTGACACAAACTGGTACTTCATGTTGATAAACAGATAATTTAGAGGATTTAAACTTCATCATCTAAATTGAAAAGGATAATGGCTTCCCTGCTTCCTGATAACACCTTCCCCAATCTTGCTAATGCTTATCACTCTGATCCGTGGATTTGTGTCACCTCATGAGCATCCCTTGAAATTTAATTATGCTAATCTATTAACAAGGATGGATTGAGTGGACAAGCAACAATGTCATAATTAATGTGCTCGTAATGGCAAACATTTGCTGTACTACTGTATTTCCTTGATCATTGACAACACATCACAAAGAGTGAGAGGGCAGTGGTTGGTAAATTTAAATATGGTAAACACAAGTGTGGGCGCTCAGGTGGCATGCTGGCATGTCACGATAAGCATTCTGGCCAGGTCAGGCTTCACATGCATACACAGTTGTCTGTGTTGGGATCATCCACCGACAATGCAACAACAACCCCAACCAGCATCACCATAGATTTGGTGTGCTGTCCAGAACACACTTACACCAACATCCTGTATTTTCTGGTGATAAATACTGCAGTCCCATGACCCTAACCAGGAATAGCAGGGCTAGAACATGAATAAAAGAAGTGTGCCCAAAATAGATGATCTCAAATGTACCCAATATGCATGGTCCCAAATAGATGAAAATATGTACATTTTTATATTGTGTTAAATGCTAATGTGTTAAATGTTTCTGACTCCTGAATGTCAGTTGCTTGATTGATAACTTGTCTCCTACAGAGTTAGACAAGACATTCCATTCACCAACAAAAATGTCCTTATCTGTTTGTTTGGTTTCTCAATCCTGAGAAGTGAGTCTAATATGCTTTGAAAGGTATCCATGCTTTGCACCCTCTCAAGTCCAAGAAGGCTGTGGGTCCAGCTGTCCTTATCACATCCCCCTGTTCCTCAGCTTGGCTGTGTGTGGCCAGCTGGAGGTCTGCCCAAAAACACTCCATGCCTATCAGAGCACTGAGCTTTAAAGCAGCCACATAGCAACAGACCGGCAACTCGGAGGCCTGAGCAGGAGACGAGGGCTGGATTTCAGCTGTGGTATCCTGCACTCAGTACACACAGTACAGAGGTTATGAATCAAACCAGACAGGCAAGTTTTGCATAAACTGTTGATGCCAGTTTGGCAGAGTATTGCTTATATGACTCAGTTAATTGGCATAAAGACTATAACACATTATAACACAAACCTTAAATGACAATTAACCCAGCTCTGTGCTAAATGATATTTTCTCAGACTACTTCACATGTACATTTCCCCCACAACTGCAGTCTGTGATTCAGCACCAGTATGACGTAGTTTTCCATTGTCTACAGTGATTTTCCACTGAGTGGAATCATTTTCCATTGTCTGGTTTAATACATTGTTTCCATCTGTTCAGGTATAAATGCCCAGCCCATTTACCCATTTCCCAGATTGTAAGAGTATACTGAGAGAAGAAGCAATACAGGGCCAAGTCAAACAGCTGTTTCAGTGTTAAGCTACTACTATCTGGGATACTCAGGTTAAATTTTATGCAGTAGTACATTGTGGGTGTTTCCTTCTCTGCACATTTATAAACATGAATTGGCTAAAACATGAGCCAGCAAAACTGAATGTTCTAGTTAAATTTACATTAACTTTCGAGACACCTGGGACAGTCAATAAAAGTACATTGACATTATAGCATTTAACACAAATACTGATGGGTACAAAACCGCATGATTCAACTTTTATATTCCCTGAACAAATTAATTTGTATTATCTTTTACAAAAATGTCTGAGTAACTGTTATTTAAAAAAATTATCTTATTAAAAAAAAAAAATCTTATTATGCAAATGATTACAATGAAGACTACTGTAAGTTCCATGCAGTGAAAACAACACCAAGTTGTAATCAACTCACAAAAACAACAAAAAAAAGCATTTCTGCTCATTCACACTTAAATTTCGTGTTTGTGCTGTAACATTTTAGCTAAATTAAACTTGAGAAAAATGAGAATAAAAAGATAAATATTAAACTGCTTTTGATAAAACAATCCACTGACCTCATTTGTTCTGTGAGTTTTATTTATTCCTTATATTTATATATTTACTTGGTCATGTGTTGTGTGATTTATAAAGAATTAACACAAATATTACTAGTGGCACCCAAACTACGGTGGTGCCTGTGGACCCTGTTGGAGCCAAACTCAACCAGCTAACCAAAAAACATTTCTAGTTTCCTGTTACCGTTTTATGTTTATGGGATGAATGGCCTTTTATATTATTGTAGTATAAAAGTACATACCCCAAGTTCTATTACTTAATAACAGCATCTAATAAAAGATGTAAGTATTTAAAAAGAAAATGTAAAAAGTAAGTGGTTATTCCCCTATTTAACTGGGTGACATTTTGACAATCCTTGATTTACAGGTGAATCCTGGACCTAGTTCAAAAGTGGCGTCAAAGGCTTTATCACAACATAAGCCACAAATGCATGCTGCTCATGGTTTGATCTTAGGAGTCTTTACAGCGAAAGCTTAATGACAGTCTATAATTGCCCCTGCACTTTTAGCATGCACAGCCTACAAATAAGTTCTAGTGTGACACTGTTGCAGACTACGATGCATGGTAATGGATAATTAGAGAGTTCTTAATTTAGCATACTACACAATTTCTTCAGACATCAGCCAAAGACAGCTGTGTACTGAGGGCTCATATGACCGTGAAGACACTGAACACATATTCCTGACATAAAATTATGGAGTTGTAAAGCTGGTGTAAGCTCCTCGTGAGGAGTAGCGGCAGAGTGATCAGACCTCATGCTTTCCATTTCATCATACCAACAACCTTCTGTTCTCTTCTGTGTCACATGGAGTAACCCGATGGGAGATAGGATGTCACTCAGACCAAACTGAGAGATCAAAGCCAGTCACAAGGCTGCCTGGAACATATCTAGGCTTTAGACTGGGCACTACTTCCATTTTTCCACTGGACAGTGCAGTACAGCACAGTGTGGTAATTATACTAAACTTACTAATCCAACTCCAGAGCTGTCTGTACCATGTCTGAGGACATGCATTTCCCATCACATAATGATATCTAGGAAATTCTTTGGAGGTTGTATGGTTGTGACTAGTTTCCAAGTACTTGTTGTGTAACCACCACCTTATATTTAGAATTTACAAACTGATTGACTTTGACATTATAATATACAACATGAACTGGAATAGCCTAAATCCAGAGGTGGTAACTAACAAGTATCTACTTTACTTAATTATTTCTGTAACATAATACATTTTACTTTTAACATTTCAGAAGCAAATATGTACTTTTTGCACACTGCATTATTAAAACAGTCATTACTTTGGCTTCTATACAGGCATTTATATTATATGTCTATGAGAGATCATGGCGATACCCAGATGATTCCATTTCAGAGAATGCAATTATGTATGCATACATGTGGGAATGTGAGAGGAAACTATACGAAACCCCTGCAGACATTTATGAAAACATACAAAGCCTACACAGGCCGGGCCAGGAATCAAACTGGGGATGTGTTGAGCTGTGAGGCAACAGTACTAGCCCTGTGCCACCCTAAAAAATATATTATTGTAAAAAGTACATATAGAATCTTAAGCAGTGCATTTATACTGTCAGAAAAGCATAGTAGAAAAGACAAAATGATTGATAATCACTATTTTGTGTGACCACTAAAGTTTTGCAGTACTGTCCTATAGAAAAGCAATTCTGTCTGGCTGTTTTCTTCTAAACAGCCTGTTTTTTTTTTTTGCAAGAAGGGTAACAAAACTTAGCATTGGCATTTAGGTGCAGTACAGGTCATATGGCATTGGAAACAATAACACAATATTTGAAACTGTGCTATACTGTAATGTCCAGCGTAACAGCAAAAATTGTAGCTGTGACTATATCCGTTGGGAAAGTATTAGCAATGCCCACACTCTGCTTGTTGCAGTTTTAAATAGAGAAAATGCTAGCTGATTGAAATTCATTTGTATTTCACAGATGATGCTGTCTTTCTTGATTTAGGACCATCTTCTGTGCTGCCCAGTAATTGTCTAGCATTAAGCCATGATGGGAATAGTGACTCAATGGAAACTACCATGCTAAAGCTTGGTAAATATGGTGAGTTTTCTAACTGAACAAAAGAGTGTGTGATCAATATCCTGCTGTGATTTTATTTCATGGAAGTGGTTTAATACCGTGAACTAGAGGACAGAATTCGGTGGGCAATGCAGAGCCAATCTTTTTATATTTGATGTCTCTTTCTGTCTCTCAGCACTGCAGAGAGTTGGGTCTAGAATCCTAACCAGATATGCTGAGTCCCTTGAGTGGCTTTTTACGATATCAGAATTGATAGCACTAAAGCCTTAATAGCTATTTCTCTGTAATCTTTCCTATAAAGGGCTAAACTGCGGACTATTGATTGTTTGGGGGGTGGGGAAGGTGGAAATAGAACCAGAGAAAGTTCTTGATCAGAATTAGACATCTAAAAGTGACAAAGCTCTTTACAGGCTGAGACGATAAGCCAAGATTGAGCAGCAAGATGTGATAAATCTAAGAGCATTTTGGAGGACCCAAGCTGAAAACCTAACTACCTACACTACCAACTAAACAGCTCAGCAAAAGCAAAAAGACATTAGAGGTGTTGTGTTGAGGGCCAGATATCCAAAATACAAACAAAACTTTGTCTTATTCCAAGCAACTGATCAAAAGGCAAAGAGGTCTTCAGAAAGAAAAAAGACTTTCTACCCAGATAGAGTCATTATTTTTGACATATTAGAAAAACAAACGTAGTAAGGCTTTATGATGCAATTTCTTTGGCTCCTGCTGTGTGTTTGTCTTTTGATCTATATGTAGACTTAGAAGAATTCTAAACCAGAGAAATTTGTACATACAAACCAATTGTGAAAGAAACATCCTGATGAGTGAAGACTATTTGACATCAACAAACTGAACAAAAAATATAGAAATATTAAGATCAATAACCAGAGCTAACATTTTGTCATAAACCCTTGCAGTTCAGCAGCCATTTTACAGAATGTGTATCCTATTAGTAGTACAAAGATGTTCTGTATAACGGAAGTATACAGAATCAAACAGAATGTTCAGCTTGATTGTGTACCCATACCACAGGATAGACTGGTGTTAACGAGCAGATGGAAGCTTTCCACTTGGATTGCAATCTTAATGGTGCACAGCCATTACAAATGAGTGAATAACCATGGTTAATTTGAAGCAAACACACACCTTTATACAAAATATTTAATCTGGTAGCATATTCAAGCATTTAGAACAGGCTGCTACAACAGACCCAGCAAATGAGTAGTGCAGGATGGCATATGGATTAACTCATGATAGGTTTTTGTAGTAAAAAGCTGTACATCAATAAAAGAAATAAGAAAGAGGGAAGATCAATAATGTTTATTGGAGCAGCTGATGATTGTTTGCATCCCATCAGAGTACTGTGTGAATGTGAATGTAAGGTAATTTATGATTGTCCCTCATCCGTTTTTTGTCAGGTAAATAAAGCAATCCTCTGTCATGTATGTTTGTGTATTTCAAGGCAGAAGGGTCTTTATTCAAATTAACTCAGAGGACATTTGCATGGCAGGAGCTAATCACTGGAGGTGGCTCGCAACGTACCAGTGGCTAGTGATACCTCATGCAAACAGCCACATTATGCAGCATCAAACGAAGAGATTCCCACTGGACTACCACAATGTTTAGGCAAACATGCATGACATTTAAACTTCTGAATATATTTACAAGTGTTTTGTGATAAGAGTCTCTGTGTAATTGCTATCTGAAGATTCTTCAAGTTGTCCTAAATATTTTGTGAACAACTGATAATTCTTGGTCAGTGCATGCCCTGTGTAGGTATGAGTTTTATATATTACTGGTGTCCATTCATAATTATTAAGCAAGTTTTATTGCCTATAGTTAAAATATTTTGGATTGCATTTGTACTTACTGAAAGTTCCTACCCACTAGCTGACTGCTTCCTATCAAATAACAGCTACTGATCAGGAAGGCTAAGGGTAAGCACTTCCAACAAGCCTTATACTGCTGTTTGTGCAGTGAATCACACATTTAGCAGATATCCTTGTAAAAAATGACTGATGATGGAACTGGGATTTAAACTCACAACCTTCCAAATATTTGTCCAGAGCCCAAACCACTGAACCTACCCACCTTTTCCCAATTATAAGGCCAGCTGCAACATTCTCTGAGGAATGGCATCCCTGAAAGGATGAGAGTCAATTGTGCTCAATGGGTTTTCCAGTCCCAGATTACTTGGGCATCAGCAATATATGAATTGAAATCACGGTCTCTGAACAATAAGACAAACACTTCTATGCTAAACCACTAGCAGAACCTGCCAAACCATTTCATGATATAGTTACAATTGCATGAAATTGCTATTGAATCACTCTTTCATTATCAGATAATAAGAACATTGTTCAACGTTTTGAACCAACATATGTTGTAAAGTTAACCCACAAGCATCAATCCATACATCAGGGTAAAGGCTATTCTATTAGTTTACTCTATTTATTGTTTAATTCTGATTAATTTCCCGACCAATTATTTGCAGTTGAGACAATTAAAATCTTAATATGAACAATTTCAGGTTTGGCCAATTTTTATTGCCCAAGATTAGATACTTTCATTTCACAGATAAATATTACACTTGTTATACTAATTTCACTTAATACAGTAAATATATAAAGCATATACAAAAACAAACCACATCTTAAATTCTGCATGAACATTAGCTCACTCAAATTATTTGTTGACCGTACACAAAACCATCACCTTGATAAAAAGCAGTTTCATCTCCCTTTTACCTTTAAAAGGTTATCATGCCCTCACATACAGAGGAAAAGAAGCACTTAACCCTGAGGTATATATAATCAGTAAAAGATTGGCGGCACTGTAGAAGTCAACCAACATAGTATTGATGTAAATAAGCAGAGACACTAGTGTTCTGTGTATTTTAGTATTAATGAATGGATTGAACATGTCAACAGGACAGAAACAGGATTAAGTGTGTGTTCAACCTAAACAATAAGACCAGACGAAAAGACATGTCAGTCATTACTGATCAAGTGTGGCTATGAGTCTCCATAAACAGGATAATAGGATCTAGGATAATATTTTTCTTACCTAATCAGAAT
>JAUZSU010022258.1:0-10712 GCA_034780255.1 Parotocinclus maculicauda
TCCACACAGAAAGGACCCAGGTCTCTCCACCCTGGGATTGAACCCGGGACCTTCTCATTGTGAGGCAGCGGTGCTACCCACCGAGCCACCGTGCTGCCCCCATTCCTTAAGACAGCATCTTTAAGATCACGTGAAAGGTGCATTTGTATTTAATTTATTAAATATTCGGTATCGATCGCAGCTTTTACTTTAAAATCGAAAGTTTCACTTTGGTTGTAGCAGAGTCCTAATTTGCTTACTATAATCTACAGAGTGCACTACCTAGAACGCGCAAATGCTTTTAATTTACCATGCGTAGTGCACAAGTGTAGGGAGGATTGAGACAATTGAAATTCCGCCTCGGTTTGTTTACCGGAGCGTATCTGTAGGTAATATGCGGATTGTAATTGGGTAACTGTATTTGAATTTAAGATTTATCACAGAGTTTACGTTTGTACACTAAATATTCGCGGATATATTCCTATTTTAGAACGTGAATGATTTGTCATAGTATATGAAACTGCATCTGAATGCCAGTGTCACTTATCGCTCGTATATCTGCACGCGTAAGTAGCGTACTCATGCTTATACCGCTAAAACATAAACTACAACTACATTTTACCTTTCTTTTTAACCTTTTTTTAATAAATATTAACTTTTTTAGCACGTTAACCATACAGTGTAACTCCTTGCTAATAAAGTAGCTCGGTTAATTTAACTATAGTTTATCAAGGTTAGTTGCTGCCTTGCAAACAGGATTTTTCAAAATAAAAGCATGACTGGTGGCAGACTAAATTAATATTCCTAACCGGCACAGCGGTGAAAGCGGTTAGCTCCAGAAATCCAGACCCTGGATTTCCTGTGCTTTCGTCGAATAATCCATATTCCAAAGGTATGCGTTGGTTAAATGGTCGCTTTAAATTAAAACTAATGAGATTGTTGTAATGTTTGACTGGAAAACGAAAACAAACTGTCCTCTTCTTGTCCTTTCCATACTCTCTTGGATGGACCATCTCTTGGAGGGTACATCTCAGGGTCCCTAAACGGGCCACTTTAAAGATCCAGCCCAGGCCTCTGAAACCAGGCCATCAGGATCTGCTGTTTCCAATAGCTTACCTCCTGCAGAAGGTGCCACATTTTTGCATACTAATTAAATAACTGCTCTAATAAATAAACAGCAAAGACCAGCACAACTTCTAATCTGGTAGTTTATGCTGGGCCGGTGCTGATTTACACTTGGAACACGTGTTGCTACAGTAACTTCTCATCCCATACACTTGCAAGCAGCTCCATGAAGGTACAAGATTTGAAGTGAAGAACCCAATGTAGACATGGACTCCCATGGGAACCAGTGCTGCTGCAGTGCCAACCACACGACTTCGAGCGTCCACCAAACCCTTGATGAGATGGACTTTGAGAGAGGTGATAAAGTAGATTTGGACTTTGTTTAAACTGTTTTGGACGGCTTCTTCTCTCAGATAGCTGAACCCTGATATCTGGTTTGTATAAATGGTTTGTATAGTGAGTAAATGGAGCTCATGTGCAATATTATGTCTAGGAAAGTCCTCACTTGGCTCCTGTATACAAATCTACCTGCTTTCAGTGGTGTCAGCATAATACAGTAGTGCAATGGCCCTTGTGATTTAAAATCAGTATGTTTTTAATACTACAAAAAAGTTGCTCAGAAACTTTTTTCAGTTTCTATGGAGGTCAGTTCAGTTTCTCATTCATTCATTCAATCATACTGTGGTAGCCAGAAGGTCCAGGGTTCAAATCCCACCTCTGCCAAGCTGCCACAGTTGGGTCCTTGAGCAAGGCCCTTAACCCACCATTGCTTGGATTGTAAGACTGTATCAGATGCAAGTCGCTCTGGATAAGGGCGTCTGCTAAATGCTGGAAATGTAAATGTAAATGTCCAGTGGAGATGGCTGAGGCACCCGCTTCTGACATGTCAGGCATGCTATTCATGACTATAAAAGCAAGAACAAATAAAATATTAACATTTGAGTAGCATTTACCTTTTATGACAGTAAGCGTCAGACTAAATTTTGAGATTGTATAATGTATGCATTATGTTGTAGATTTAAACAAATATAGTATTTCTTTTAGCACAAAAAACTATTACAAATAAATGTTATGGTGGATTAAAATGCAAAAAAAGTACTGATCCAATGACAATTAATTTTAAGTTTCATTTTAGATGCATGTAGATAAGAAATATTTACCATGTTTGTCACTGTCTGATATTTCTGCCAAATCACAGCTGTTTGTGTACTCATCTAAACATGACTATCACAAGGAGCAGACAAAATAAACAATCCTTATGTATCCAGTGTACAATACTTTGTCAAAGAAAACTACAAGTAAAAGTGTAAAACAGCTTTGCTCCACAGCTTTGCATTTGTCACTGCCATATACATTTCTTACTCTTCAGCATTACTTATAGATTGTTTTTCCTCATTAAAAATACCCTTGTCAGGCCGGACATAAACAGACTTTTGATGAAAAAGTTGTTTCACAAGGTCTCTACTCAAAGTCTGTTTTGAGGCAGGGATTTCTCAACTAGTTTGTTATGGCATGGCATCAGAATTTGTAACCTGAGGGTATGAATAGATGATAATAATAATAAATGAAAATGGACATTTTGCTTAAGCTAAAATACAACACTATAGTACTTGGAAAGATGTTGTTTGTTACAATACATCATTTGTCTGCACACAAAAAGTTATGTTCTATTAATTTTTGTTTTAGTTAATCAATACAATTAACTTTAGTTAGTCAAAACTAGCGTTAAAAATTAGCAGCATTAATTATGTATAAATCATTAAATTCACAATCACTTGTTCGCACTGTTTGCACCTTCAAAACGATAGTGAATTATCTTATTATATAGTGTGACAAAACAGATCAAATGCTTACCTGCATCCCTTCACGACTGTCTGAAAGGCTTCTATTATTGCCTGCATTACTTTGCCAGAGTCCCAGTCACAGCCAAATTCCAATGCAGATTTGATATACCCATTTTCAAAAAGCTAAGCTTTTGTGGCACGAGTGTAATTGTATGGTCTGGCAAAATAATTACTTCTTTGGTGAACAACTGAGCCACAGGACAGGAGCTGCTTAGGAGTTGCTCCTGTGAGGTGGAAGACGTGTTTCTTTCTGCACGTTTGGTTGATGAACGGGAACTGTCTGGCCTGTGACATTCGGTGCAGTTGGCCTTCCCCAGCGAAACAGAGAATAAACTTTTTCATTGTTTAAACTGTGAATTCGGTTTTTAGTTTTATTTTGGGTCGTGCATGCATTCGCCATGGTGTTTACAATCTCCTCATTACTGAGGATTGCCGCTACCATATTTCTTGCTGCCTCACTCATAACTCACTGCCTGCATTTCAAACCCAAAATAGTGCAAACTGAAAGCACACAATGGCGCAAGTGTGTCAGTGATGTCGGGTTTTATTCCATAAATGCAGACTTTCAATCTATACATTAAGTATTGTGTCGCCATTAGGGCAATACATATATAGAGACTTTTGTAATGACACATTGAGAAAGAATAAGACCTTTCATTTGATACCATTTCCTGTAACTTGATCACCACTTCCTGTCTTGTCAGCGGTTACTTCCTACTCAGTTTATATCCGTTGAAAACAGTTTCTACTTCAGAATTCTTGACTGTGATTGATGTTAGAAGCAAAGTCGTAAGTAAAATTCATTGTTGATTTAAATAATTGAAGTTAAGTTTAAAGTTGAAAAAAGAAGGTAATAAATAGCTTTAAATAGCGTTTTTATTTACATGTATTCACAAGGATATTTCATGAGACTTCATGTGAAGCTGTACTTTATGTTAAAAACAGTCAAACTATATTTTGTTGCAGTTTTCACTGCCATGTAATACTGGATTCTTAAGTAAACGACAGTGAAATGTTAACTACAGCACAGACTTCTGGTTATTGCATCAGAGTTTAACTTGTTGTATAGCTTCAGTCACTACACTGCAGTGAGGACAGCACAGGTATCATTCGATATACTTTGAGACGAAGACTTTTGATCATGGCGTGGTGTCAAGGAGGGCAGTAAAGAAGCCACTTCTCTGCAAGAAAAACTCAAAGAACAGACTGACATTATGTAGGAAGTATAGGGATTGTACTGCAAAAGAGTTAAGTAAAGTTGTTTTCTATGTGAAACCCTCCTTCAGCTTGTTTGGGACTACAGTAGAGCATCCTGAGACAATTCATGTCTGTGTTTCTTATCATCCAGGGGAATGAGTTCACTCAAAATTTTGCCTAAGAATGCTTTCATGAATAATTAATAGTATTGAAATCATACAGGAGCATTTTGGAGATGAACAATGCTTTTTCCAGCATGATTAAGCACCAAGGCAAAAGTGATAACCAATTAGCTTTTTAGGTCCCATTGGAGAATCCCATTGAGATCGTGTGGCCAATACTCAAAAAGAGGGTGGGTGGTTAACCCTAGCACTGATTAGACCAGGAAGGGTTACTATCATGCAAGATTTTTCCCAGAAGCTGATATCCAGCATGTTGATGCAAATTGCAGAATTCTTGAAGAAGAAGGGTCAGCACTGTAAAAGTTGTTGGATGTGCATAATCAATGTTTTTTTTAAGTATGGAGTGTGTATAATTGCACTTCTTTACACCATATAAACTTTTGACAAATGTTGACAAACAAATTTGTGCTATTCTCAAACATTTGGCCATGACTGTATAAGTGTATATGTGTATATTTACCTTTAGTTGAGGATCATGGTAGACTGTTGTAAGCAGCAGTATGAATTGGTTTTATGAAGCCATTCAAATATGCTGAATAATAGCTTATTGGGAGGGGAATGGAAGGTGTTATGCTTGTGGAGAGCCTAATAAGCAGAGCATAAGAAAGTCCTCAAAGTGGGCAAACCAGTTATAATCTGTGATACACTGGTTCTTAAAACACATTTGTTCATATTTTTAATCTATAAAAGGATCAAACACACTGCTCACAAACATTAGGGGAGAAAGGGTTGTGGGGGTCCCCTCTCCAAAGACTGGGGCGAGGTCCATATACTTTTGTTGGACATTTGGAGGGAGTAAGGAAGTGGCATTAGATAGTTGGATGGTATTCAGCTGGTGTGAAGGGAGGTGTAGGCAGTGACCCAAGCACAATGGAGATCTGTGAGTGAGCTCCAGTGTGGATAAGGATATGACTGGGTCGTGAAGACAGAGCCAAAGAAAGCCCAGGATGACAGCGTAGGCAAGAGAGGAAGGCATAGTTTCGGTTTCAGGAGCAACCAAGGCAGGGGTGCATCTGGAGTGGGGGGACAGAATCTCAAAACTGGACACGATATTGTGGGGGTGCTGGAAGACTGACCTGAAAGATCTTAGGAAGCATTGATAATCCCAGGACTCCTTTTGGAACCATATGGCAGTGGCTTAGCCCACGAGAAGAGAGATGATCAAGGCGCAATCGAGTTCTGGCTGGTGATCCGTTGGTAAATGTCTTGTCTTAGTTCAGTCAGCTGGCTGCAAAGCTCTGTAAGCTGATCTCCGAAAGTAAAAGCAGGAGGCGATTTTGTCCCAGCCGCTGCTGACTCCATGTCGACTAAGTCTACTGTAACACGTTTTATGTTACTTTGATGAGATACCGTATTTCATGTGTTGACTGGTCAAATTAATTTAATTTGTTAATAGACAATCAATCAAATAAATTCCTGCATTTCAGGCCTGTAACACATTCCAAAAAAAGTTGGTATGTTAAGCATTGACTTCTCTTTAATGTTGCCATTCATTTTAACTACATGTTTTTGTGCAGAGGATATCAGGCAATTTAGTGTTTCGGGTGATATTTTGTCCCATTTCGTCCTGTAAACATGTCTTACGTTAACAGTATGTGGTCATTATTACCACATTTTTCCTCAGAAAGAACTCCGCAGATCATTTATTAGGAACAGTTCCTTTATTAGGAACCGTTCAATACACAACCACGTATTAACGTAATGGCCATATATTATCAAAATATAATCAACAAAAGTGAAAACAGGTGCGTCGCGAAAAGAAACTAACCAATATATTGCCGTGGTACATGAAAACAAATGAAATGAATGACGTAGGGAGAAAGTGGAAACAGAACAACAAGGGATCAGGGTAAAATAATATGCCACGGCAAAAAACGAAAACGGGCTCACAGCGCGAACCCTGACATCTCTGATCTGGAACCTCCCCACCTCTTCTAGATCCACAGGCCACGGTACAATGCAGATCCCCTAAATTTTTACCCTGATCATAATTTAACCCAGACAACCAATCAAAAAATCGATCCCATTCATTTGTTGGTAACAGATTCTATCCCATCTACACTTGAGGTGACCAGGATGGAAGCTGCACGCCATTCAAAGTGGTGATATCAATGCCCTCCGCCATGCACTCGAGTTTTAGGTTTAACTTACACATTAAATGTCTATCTAATAGATTTACAGGACATGTGGGTGATTATTGGAAAGTGTGTTATAAAGCGTGTTACACCACCATTGTTTGGGTCGTTAATGCAGTTCCTTGCAATGTGTCCAAGCTGTCGGCAAGTATAATATCTATAGTGCACATGGTCCCTTGATTCACTGCCTGGTCCGTGCCCATGCCCTTAACCTCTGCCTCTAACTCTGCCTCTCCCTCTGCCAGCGCGACCTCCGAGCCCTTGTTCTTCGGCTTGTGAGCCCTTGAGTACTGCCATTTGGAGCTTGTACTGGTTTTCTTCCTGTATCTCCCACTTCTTCCTTGCTTTCTAAATCCGTCTTTTTTCGACACGACTGGTGAAAGCGAGCACAGTATTTAGTGTAAACTTCTGGAGATTCAGTCTCATAGGAAAATCCACTGTGATTCGGTCTCGTAGTCTTTGTATTGCTTGTTGGTAAGGAGTGTCCGCTCCCTCAGCATGAATCAAGGCCACTTCAAGTGGCAGAGTTCTTTGCACTCTAGTCCAGTTTAACTTCATCCTTATGGCACAGACTCGGGCTAATTTGTTCATTGATGGTCTCCAACCTTGTATCAATAAGTCCATTTTCATGACAAAAGGCTCACCTCCCTCTGTAGGGTCGGGTAAATCTTCAGCTGCTGCTTTCATGTCCTCTATTGTCCATGACCTGAAAACGTAAGCAGGTCTCTCTGATCCCATCACTTAGATGTTCCGAAATTGGCAGACTGGTGGGGCAGATGCAGGTGCTGGTGGCGCATAGGCAGGCTAACTTGGCTGGTCTTTTAGTTTGGACCCTTTCGTTGTTTTATTTGGTTTTAGGTCCTTTTTCTTGTCCCAGATGTATCGATGAAGGAACAGATGGTGAGTCCTCATCCTTCTCCATTTCCATTTCTTCATTTGGAGGTGATGGGAGAACCTCCTCCTTCCATTCTGGATCATCTTGCAACTTGTCCTGGATCAGTGGTGGTGGAAGAGGGAAACGGAAATCATCCAGGTTTTTTTTCTGTGAATTAAGAAACTGACCGGCAGTCAGTGGTTTCATGGGATGTGACGGGAAGTCACTAAACTTTTTTTGTGAGGTAGGTGATGGTGCACAGTCTTTCTCTGGAAATGACGTTCCCTTGAGTGAAACCCTGCTCGCAGCACCAGTTTTGTGGTGGAAAAAGGAGAGACTTGGATGAAAAACACAGGAGAAATGGGATTAGAGTATAAGTTATCTTTTTATTTATCAGCTCAGATACAAATCATAAGAGGGTTGCATGGTTGTATGCAAGCAAATGAAGAGCTCTATCGGCCTTCTCTTTTATAGCAGGTGGTACGTGACATATAAAGACAGGATACAGATGCAAAAGAAGAGTTTTATGCACCATTACGGTTACACATTTCATAGCGACATATTCCAGAATTTAGCAAGCTTGATATAAAATATGTTGATGCATCATTGTTCCACTAAGCTCAGGTTATCCAAAGATAACCTGTTCCCAATTTAAATTCCATTTTTCCATTAAAACATCTAACCACAAAAGAGCAGTGTGCCCTTTGCTGACTTGCACTAGACTGTGCAAGCTCAAGGGGTAAATTTCTGCTCCCACAGCAGCCCTGGCCAACCCTTCATTGTGGACGTGGAAGCCTCCCAGTGGGGATGGAGGATCTGGGGGATCTGGCTACATCCCATGGCCTTCTTCTCATACTAGCTCATACCTGCAGAACGCAATTACAAAGTAGGGGACCCACTTATAGCCATCAAATTGGCACTGGTTGGAAGAAGTGACATTTCTGGCAGCTCGACAGATAGTTGTGCTTTAGAAAGGTGCTCAGCATCATCAATATTGTATAGAAAAATCCCTTTGCATAAAACTGAAAGGAAGACAAAGAATTATCTCCAAACTCAGGACACGGTATATTATATAACCGATGTGAGAGTGGAGAAGATTAAGATAAATGATCGACTGTGCCGAATAACGGTAACATGCATGCTGATAATCAACAGGAAACGATTAAACATCCACCCAGCATGGATTCAACAACATGAATTCCAGAACTGAACATGGTTAGATGTAATCTTTTTTTCCTATGAGCACCTTAAAATTTCCGAGGGGGGATCATGAGGATACACTTGCTGCATCTAGTTTGCTGTAAACCTTGGGTGAAGCAAAAATCTGGGAAGGCATAGGCCAACTCCAGCTGGATCACCTCCGGGACCCACACACGACTTGCTTGACACATACCCAATAACCGAGCCTGGCTATCCACGAGCGTCCATCTACAGCCATGACATAATTGACTCGCCACTACAGTTGGACTGTCTGCGGCTACCCTCGGTGGAGCGATGATGACGCTGGGAGGCAGGTCTGTGCATCTACTGTGGCTCCCCAGACTGTCAGCGCACACAATGTGATGCGGCACCATCAGGTCCTCTGGCCCGCTCCTGGACACACCAGTCGGAGGGACCAGCACGATCAGTCGCGGTGAGTACTGGGCTTACTTCTTCTCACACTTCATGTCATATCTGTTCACATCATTACTGCCTTCTGGTCTCACCCTGTCATGGCACTCATCGACTCAGGCACTGAGGGAGACTACATTGATGCCTGCCTGGTCTTACCTCCGCACTGTTCCCCCAGGCCATTTATGTCATGGCTGTAGATTGACGTTCGTGGCCTCTGGACCAATCATCCACTGCACATTGCCCACGCTGGGCTCACAGCACAAGGAGGATATCTTCTTCCTTGCCATCTATGGATCGACCTTGCCTCTCATCCTGTGCATGCACTGGCTCAGGAAGCACAAACCGCAAATCTCCTGGATGGACCGCGACCTAGAGTGGTCACCCACCTGTCATTGTCTCTGTCTCCAGCCTGTGCAGAAGACCATCTCAATCCCGCCTCCATGACCAACCTCTTAGTATGCTCCCACAAATATCACAATCTCCTCCCAGAGCATGAGGCCCCAGGCCTGCCACCACATCGAGACTTGGAATGTGCCATTGAGCTCCATCAAACTGAAGCCAGGGGAACGCCACTTTCGTCTGAACCTCATCAAATGTAAGTTCCATGGCCAGCGAATCTCCTTTCTGGGCTACACCATCTTGCCATCAATGGTAAAGATGGACCCCCAGCAGATTACAGCAGTGGCTCATTGGCCCCGGCCCCAAGGTGTCAAAGGATTTCTGGGCTTCTAAAACTGCTTTATCTCCACTTTCAGCTCCAGCACTCTTTTCCTCACCAACTTGTGCAAGCTTAGCTGGGGTCCAGAGGCTGAAAAAGCCTTTCACCGACTCAAGGAGGCTTTCATTCGTGCTCCAGTGCTCAGACACCCCAACCCAGAGCTTCCCTTTGTGATGAAGGTTGATGCATCGAACACTACAGTTGGAGCCATGCTCTCCCAATGCCTGAGACCCGGGCCCCCCTGCTTGCAACAGCATATTACTCCCATAAGCTAATACTCGCAGAGCGAAACTACGCTAATCGCGCGCTACTGGCCATCTGCCTCACTTTATGCAGAAGTGGCAACATTGGCTGAAAGGGGCCCAACACCCAGTCCTTATCTACACTGACCAACGCTATTTGGAATACCATAAAACTGGCAAGCAGTCCATCTTCTTTAGCTGCTTTGACCTCACCATCACCTACCGTCCTTGTTGTCAAAACCTCAAGGTGGACACACTCTCCCACCAGCATTGGGACGAATCCCGCCCCACTGCTTTCCCTGGACCATCCAGTGGGAGGTAGACCAGGGCATTACAATCCCCACCTCACGGCCTGGGCCCACACCTTGTTCACCTCAGGAGACCCAGGAGCAGTCCAGACATTAACATGCCTTTAACAGCACTACTGGTGTCCACGTATGTGCAAGCACATCCAGGAGTCTTAGTGCCCCAACAACTAACCTTCCATCTGGGTCCTACAGTGGGGAAAATAAGTATTTTATCACCCACAAAACAACAAGAATTCTGGTTTTCAGAGACCTGATGGTTTTTCTTTAAAAAGACCTCCTATTATGCACTCATTGATAGGATCTGTTTGAACACGTTACCTGTATACATTAAAATACACCTGTCCACACACAATAAATCACACTCCAAACTCTCCACCATGTTCAAGAACAAAGAGCTGTCTAAGGACACCAGGGACAAAAGGGTAGACCTGCACAAGACTGGGAAGGCAATAGCAACAGCTTGGTGAGAAGGCAACAACTGTTCAATTATTAGAAAATTGAAGAAACACTGTCATGACTGTCAATCTTCCTAGGTTTGCGGCTCCATGCAAGAT
>JAUZSU010022269.1:0-10711 GCA_034780255.1 Parotocinclus maculicauda
ACAGGGTCAGTATACATATATAGCCAAACCTTTGTCTAATACCAGGTGTTTCAGTTTCATTGTCTAACCCCAAATGTTGAACCAAACATTATATACTGCATAACAATAATAATCAAATATGTATTATTATACTCACACACTTTAGCATAACATGCATTTATTTGGACTGTGGGAGGAAGGTGGAGTACCTGGAGTACCTATATAGGGAGGACATGCAAGAAAAACATAGGGGAAACCCAGCTCAACCCACCTGGGGATTGAACCAAGGGTCTTCTTGTTGTGAGGGTGACAGTACTACCCACTGAGCCACCATTCCACCCTACAAATAATGTAAGAAACCAAATAAAAGTAATGGAGTAACAGTACAGTTATTTAGTTGCAAATTTACTCCTGAGAAAAGTATCCCAAATTAAAACCACAATGTTGTCCTCCAAATTTTACTTAACTGAATTTAATTGAATAAACTATACCCATTTACTACCCACCAATGGTACATACAATGTTTATGATTCAACTTAATTAATGTGATAATTGTTATGTGATTAATGTGATTAAATTAATATATAGTTATACCAAAAAACGCTACATATTTGCCTACTTATACACTGCTCACAAAATCTAAAAGCAAATGATTGGAGGGAATTTGTGCCTTGAAAATATTGAATCATAAAAATGGTAAAAGGTTGCATTAAAATTAAAAAGGCTATTCAATTAATGCCAAACAATAAAATAACCACTTTCAGTCCGTATAAATACAGTACTGTACCACAAATAATCTTTAACATAGAGTAAACATGCACAAGGGGAATGTGTAGTTAAACACAGTGTTGTAAAGGGTTGTTGTTGTAATTGATTGTCTATATGTGTCGTTTATTCATTTCCAGTAATTACCCAGATTCAATGCTTATTTCAGGAACACTGGGTGTTTGGTGGACATACCTGTGAACAGACCATCATAAAGTACAAGTTAATGTAGTAACATGTGTCCATCTATTACAAACAACTCAAACCAATTTATACATTAACAGATCACCACATACTATATACCCATCATATAAGTGCAATACAACCTGCCTTTAAAAATAACATTTAAAAAAAGATGTTTTGCTTTGAATGGTACTTAACATTTCCCCCATGTGCTTCTCTCTAAAACAGTCAAAAATGATGGGTACTTCAGATGATGAGTCACCTTACCCAACTTACCCCACTCTTCCTCCATTCAAACTTACATCGGCATGGAAGCATTTTACTTTCGACACATTTCATTAAGCATACAACATTCTAAAACAAGTAAGCAAGATACAGCTGCATTCAAATGCCATTAACTTCCAAACATTTTTCTTTTCTCTATTTTAACAGTCCTTTATAAAAGTACTTTATAAGTTCTCCTGGTGAAATGAGATTTAACAATTATTCTTTTAGTTTACATACAGGGGCAGCTCCAGTGGACCGTATCCAAGAGTCAACTACTAAAGGAGCAATTCCTGAGAAACTTGAATGGATGCAATTGCCACACCGGGCTTACAATGTAATGGATAAATGGTGTGGTTATAGAACCCTGTAATGGGTTATCAGACTGTCCATGAAGAAACTCTCCCAGCACCCAGTGAATTTTATAATAGGCCCCACATTGTGACCCTGCTGGCTGAACTACTGGGCCTGATGTCACAAATGCTCTTTTAACTAAGTGGGCACAAACTCAAACAGACACTCCAAAACCTTGTGAAAAGTCTTCACTAAAAGGTGAAGACACAAATGGGAGGGGGACTTGGGAAGGGAACTTGGAAGAGAAACCATGTTAATGTCCATGGTTCTGGAATAAGCTCACATAGTTATAAAGATCAGGTGTTGATATACTTTGCCCATATATTGTAATACACCACAACCCATTTTCATATAATTTATCATATTTTTTACCAATAGTACCTCTGTGGCTGAATGTAAACTTTGTGCTATTTATACCATGTTGCTCGCCCTTCCAAATACTGTTATCCAAAAGAACTCAAGACAGAATGCTTTAAAAATAGCTTTAGCTGCTTATTCTCTAAATAGAGATATTAGTCGTTGAAGGCAGAATATGAATTAAAGCAAGTAAACATTTTACAATTAAAAAACAATAAAAAACACTTCAACAAACACCCCAAATCAGGAAAATGAAGGGACAGTACAGAGAACTTAAATTTAAAAATGCGTTGTTTTTCAACATTACTTTCCTACAATTTTTTTTCTTACAATTACCTTTGTTTTATTGCCAATCTGATTATGTCAGCTATTAATGAATGGCAGTTCTTAATGCAGTGCCATATATGGGAATAAAAATCATGGCTGTTCGAGCATAGGCTTGCACCTTTCCCTTTATACTCTGAAATTCCTCCCGATTCCCTCAATTATTTAATTATATCATGCACTGTAGAGAGAGTATTCCCAATCTCTCTTAATCTCTTTATGTGTAACATTGTTTTAAAACATTTCAAACTAAATTCATTATCTTCCGCTTAATCCACATGGGGTCGCAGGCCAGCCCGTGCCCACCCGGCAACTCTGGGTACAAGGGCAGGAACAACCCTACATGAAGTGCCAATCCATCGTAGGGTCCACACACATACACAGCAATGCGCACAGTCACAAACTAAGGGCCACTTTAGAGACACCAATTAACCTAACACACATGTTTTTTGGACTGTGGGAGGAAACCGGAGTACCCAGAGTAAACCCACACAGACAGGGGGAGGACATGCAAACTCCACACAGAAAGGACTCAGACCACTGCACCCAAGGACTAAACCCGGGACCTTCTTGCTGTGAGGCAGCGGTGAGTGGCAAACTTACCACTTTTAATCACTTATAAGTGTTATATAAGAATATAAGTGTATACTTTGAATTATTTATTTATTATACAATCGTTATATTATTAGACTGACAAAGCCAGACTGATATACATGAATCATCAATAGCCACTGGTAGATATTTATATCAGCATCGCTGAAAGAATTGCACTATGTTTAGGGGATGGAACATGAAAGTTGGTCAATGTAAGACTAGATAAATAAAAAAGATAGTAATAAGAAAAATAGTTACTACTGTTTCAAACTGTACAGTAAGAACACACAACTTTTGCAATGACTGGCCATACTTTGAACCTGCACCGATAATTAAAAAAATTAAAAAGTATTACATCTTTTTACAAGGTAAACAACACTATGTTTGTACAGCTAATTAAATTGTTTACATGTTCATAATCTCATTTAGAATCATTTAAACAGATTAAAGAAAATAGAAAATTACATTTGAAGCATATCCATGTGGTGACTTAACAGGTTGTCAATTCTTTGTATACTTATTAAAAATGTACCATTATGGCATTTCTGGTTCTAACATGTGCAAAGTTATACTTTTGTGTATCCATTCCACTCTGTGTCCAGTTTGAAACAAATGTAACTATTTTATAAAAAGTAGTAAAAAAACATATGTATGAGCAGCAAAAAAAAGTGCAACAAAAGTATAACTAGTATAACTTTAACACAACAACCTCAGAATTTGACATTTGCTGCAAAGTAAAAGTGCAAAAACTTCCATTTGAGTAATGCCTGTAGATCTGTGCTTAAGAACAAGAACCATGTTCAGAAGGTACCCCAAATTTCCACAGACACAGATTGGCATTAACAGCTGGCTTAAAATATGGTGAAGCCACATCATAGTACTTCATATATCTCTGGAGACACAAGCAGCCATCAAAAACCATCCACTACCAGTAACAGCTAGCCATGAGAGCAAACCAAACACCCATTTCTCTTCACACAATGTCTCAGTGACTGCAACACAATCTGGGAGAAGAAAGCCTCTCTAATTGGCGTTTCCTTGATTGTCTCTCTGCATAACCGTCGCATCTTTGTTAGCCTTTTAAGGCATCTTATCAGCTCCTTCCTTGGCCTGGTGGTGTTTAGTGCTTTCCTACCAAATGCAGCTCTAAGATGGTGACCGAAATCACAGGTCAGATCTGGGGAAACTGCTCAGTCTTGAGACGATGACAGCCATTCCTGGGAAACCCTTGCTGTGCTTGGCTGAGCTTTATACTGCTGAAAATGCTAGTTGAAGGATCTGCCATGTGGTCAGAGAATGGCCTGCACATATCGCTGATCTGTTACTGTCCCTTGAATCATTACCCGGCCTGGCAATGTTTAGTGCTTCTCTACCAAATGCAGCTCTGAGACGGGGACCGAGGTCACAGGTCAGATATGGGGAAACTGTTCAATCTTGAGACATTGACAGGGGGAAAATAAATCACAAAATACTGCAGTGCAGTTTGGGAGAGGTGGTAGCTCGATCTCCTCGCCACTTCATCTTCTTCTTTTTCTTCATACTTCTTTCGGGTACTTGTTGTCTAGGAGAGAGGTTAGGTAGAGAAATAGCAGCACAGAAAAGAGAGGGAAATGAGAAGACAAAGTTGGAGTGATAAGATGGTAAGGGGGTAAAGGAGGAAAACGGTCATTATGGTGAGATAAGCAGCTTTCCCTTTTAGCCCTGCCAAAACATCTTGCATGTGCTTAAAACAGTGCTTAAAACATGATATGACCCAAGATAAATTGAAACCCCAACTCCTTTTGAACAATCTCTGCACAATTCCTTGGCTGAGATCTAGATATTGCAGATATTCAAGTGCACTTATATGTGCAAAATATCAAATTCTGCAAAAACGAGCCATGCATTATGATCATGAACGAAAGTTATGAAAAGTGACTCTAAGTCCCTAAGTCAGAAAGCTGACGCTATTGGTTGAGAGACAAGTTTCAGTCGCTAGGTGGCAACATTGTTTTTAATGTGAAGTAGACAGCAATTTG
Source organism: Parotocinclus maculicauda (assembly GCA_034780255.1). Classification (NCBI taxonomy): domain Eukaryota; kingdom Metazoa; phylum Chordata; class Actinopteri; order Siluriformes; family Loricariidae; genus Parotocinclus; species Parotocinclus maculicauda. Next base: position 4,839 of record JAUZSU010022269.1, read on the forward strand.
TTAAACGTATTTCCCAAATAAGCATTTTTGTTTTATTAAAGTGATCCAAATCTAATAAATCTAAATCTAATCGCATTATATTACATTTCTTGAGAACTAATACCATGATTAATGAGCATGTAAACACACTAATTTACAATTATTCGATTCAATAATTTTTTTTTTTACAAAAGTCAGATGTGTTACTACACTCTTTGACAAATACGTAACGCACAAAGGAGCTGAACTTGAATGAAACTTCATATGTGATTTATAAGTGATAACAATATTAGACTGAAAGGGAAGTTAATTGCGAAAAAAAAAATACAATTGAAAGGAGGCTCCAACACCCTATTAGGACACCCCGTGCCATGAGAGGCAACGTGGTCGGAGGATGTCCTGCACATATGGCTGAGCTGTGAGTGTCCCTTGTATCATTACTAGGGGTGACCAACTATTGTATGTGATGGATCCCCAGATCATTAAATCAGCAGATGGGGCAGTGTGACACTAAATAGCACAGGCAGGACTGAAGCGCTTACCACAACTTCTCTACAATTTAACCCGACTGTCACCAGATATCAAACAGAACATGGATTCGTTGCTAAAGACGATATGCTACCAGTCCAGATCATTCCAAGTTTTTTGTTCATGACACCACCTCAAAAGGAGGTAATGTTTGCTGGCTATCAATGACAGAACACGTAAAGGGTAGCTGGAATAGGTCCGAACAGAGACGGATGTGTATTTAAGGTTCCACCTGTGTCTGGATGATGAACAACAAAACTGTGAGAGTTGCTCGTATTTGTCAACTCTCTGGGGAAACTGGAGCCTGTTCGTTGTATGTACATATCATTAAGGAACAACTGCTTCCACCTCCTAACTGTTAGGTCAGAACGGCCTAAATGGTGGTCAATTCACCGAAACAACCATCCAGCTTCTCTCAGTCCAATCATGCACTCCCTCTTAATGTCTGTCAACTGAGCAAAATGTCTTTGATCTTGTCATAGAGGAATGTCTAGCAGTTAAAGGTTTAATGTTGCATCTGACTTTGTACGTTTTTGTAGAGTTATTTTAATTTAGTGTGATTACATGCACGTTAATAATTCAATTTAATATTCATTTTTAATAAATCATATAATGTGATTAGATTTAGATTTATTAGATTTGAATCACTTTAATGAAAAAAATAGCTGTATACTGTACAATAGTGAAGATTTGGAAATTATACTATGATCATAATAGAAAACTTTAAAACACCTACAGTAACCTACAGTTGGCCAAAAACCATCAAGACGGCAAAAAAAAAAGCAATTTTATAAAGAAGCATTGAAAAATCATTGAAAATGTAATTTGGTCATTTAGTAATTTGGTGCTGCTAATGATAATTGCAGCCTGTGTCCTGGAGGATTTTCAGGACAGAATTTCCATTCAATTTGCCTGTCAGTACTATATTTTTTAGGTTAGCAGATAATTATTTACAGTAAGCCTACAGTACTCAAGATGTGAAAATAAATAAAAAATTAAAATGGGAAAAAGCTATTGTGAGACGAAATCACTGTGTACTGAATCGTGTATTGGAAATCATTAATTGTGAATCGAGTGGTACCACTGCACTATAAGGTTACTTCATGGCCACAGTAATTTTAAATCAATTATACTTTACTTTTACATTTACGGAATTTAGCAGACGCCCTTATCCAGAATGACTTACAACTGATATGTTCTAACAATTCAAGCAATTGTGGGTTAAGGGCCTTGCTTAAGAACCCAACTGTGGCAGCTTGGCAGAGGTGGGATTTTAACCTTGGGCCTTCAGGTCCAGAGTCCAGTGCTCTCATCGAACATCTGTCAATCCTGTCAAAAGCCATTATTTGAAAATGCATCTGTTACGACCACTCAAACTAGTAGTGGTCGTAATACATGCATTTTCAAATGACGTGTAGTAGAAGCAATAGTAGCCATAGTAGAATTAATACCTAGGAACAGAAAGACTAGTAAAGGCTGTTTTAGATTCAGAATCACATTCACAGGATAACTCCTCAGAATGAATTGACTGCATGAAACTCTTTAACGGCATATATTAACTTCCCAGGTTTTTCATAACATTTGCTGATTATTTTACCAAATACTGTTGTCAGGATATTCCCACATTTTTGTTCTAACTATGTTAATAGTCCAATGTGTAAGGAAATAGGACTGGTACATGATTTGGACATGATTACATGCCCAGTATCACCATTCCTGGTACAGTAAGTAGCTGATTATAAATTAGAATTGAATTTATCTGATTAAACTTGGACATTTGAATTTGTACATTTTACATTCATTTGAAATTTCAATTTTGATTTTATTTTAACAGTCTTATTAGTCTGTAGTGTAACATCACTTCTTGAATCCTGTATGAGTATACAGACATAGGAATTAAATAAGTACTAAGCATTATTTATTGTCATACTCTACATCCTCTTCAGAAATATTGTAATTCTACTATGTACACACAACCTTTATCGCTTACCTAATTACTCTGACCAGTTCATGAAAGGCTTTGTCCACATTCATTGGGGGATCCTTTGCACTCGTCTCGATGTACGTGATCTGTTTTATGCATAAAGAATAAAATTAAATCATGGCAGGCACCTCTCATACATGATGACTGTTCATCTTTAAATACAAAAACCCAAATAATGGGACCATCCTTGATTGGCTCATCACATGGTGAAACCACATGTCTTAATCACAGACTGTGAGTCAATACAGCAGCCTGCAATCCACCACACAGACCAAAATATCCCATGGGCTCACTGTCTGCCAAACCCACTGTTGCCCGACCTTAAAAGAAAAGCACTACACACAGCCTTCTTCCTGTCCTGATTTTACATTTGTCAAAGCAGTAATCTTGCATTTTGAACTCATTCATCATTTTCTAATTAAAGCAGCACTACCAGCTGGGTTTGAAGTGTGTGAGTTGCGATTTAGAAAAGTTGCAGTCAGTCACGTATACATGTTTCAGTAGTCACTAATAAAATATACTTTTTATGTATTTGCTTCTTTGTTACTTTTATCAATAGATATTCCACAGAATCAGAGCTTTTCTGCCAGATCTTTTATTATAACAGTTAGAACTCAATAACAGTTGTAACACTTTGCATAATGGTATTCTTTACAACATTTTTACAGCATTACTTAACATTTAAGCATTGTGCTATTTTGTAATCACTTTGAAATAATGAGGTAAAGGTGTGTTAAATTCACATTTGTCCTGCAGAACAAAAAAAAATGTAACACTAAATAATGTGGGTTTCAATATTTACATAAACTGACCCCCTTAACATTTATTAACATCATTATTCAATCTGTACTATCTATGAATGATTTTAGTTATGACTGTAATAAAGTTAAGGTATTTCTGCAACATTAAAACAACTTAATACAAACTGTTATTACTTTGCTAAGTTAATTGTTGAACTTTAATGCTCAGTTACATTTACATTATATATGCCCTTATCCAAAACAACTTACAATTAATAGTCTTACAATCCAAGCAATTGTGGGTTACAGGTCATGCATATGGACCCAACTGTGGCAGGGATGGGATCTGAGCTCTGGACCTTCTGATCCATAGTTCAAGACTTTAACCACTAGGCCACCACAGTCTTAGTTCTGGGTTGCTCATGTTGCCCAGTGCTGTAAATGCTTTCAAAGTTTCCATTTTGCAATAAAATAATTGTAACTTACATTATGTTTAGCAGCCATTTCACAGCCCTGCTCACTTGTCACTTTCCTCAGATGCACCAAGTCCACTTTATTAGCCACCAGGATCATGGGAAATGACTCTCTATTACAAAGAAAACATGAAGAACAGTCATATATATGTATTGTTCAAATATTTTGCTTACCATAACTCTACTTAACACCATCTAGTCTGTGTGTCTAATCTTTAGAAACTAAACACTTCACAAGTTTTGTAGTATAAGTGCTTTACTCAATACAGAACAGAGCAGATTTGACTGCCATACTAACTTAGAAAAAGATGCTACACAAAAAATAACCTAAAATGAGAAAACCTGGGACAGCAAGGAAAGTGCATATAAATACACATACAGTGTTTCTTACAATTACTTTTGTGCACAATTAAAATACTTTTATTTTATTGCAGACATTATGAACATGAGATATTTAATGTCTGATCAATTTCATTTCATTTGTCAATAAACATCCTTTCCTGCATTTCAGGCCTGCAAAACATTCCAAAAAAGGTGGTATGGGATCAATTCAGAGCTAGGAATTAATCAAATAAAAAAAAAACCCAACTAAATAGGATCCTAAAGAGGATCTCCAGATTGTCAACAAATGTGTGAAAAATAATGTATCTCAAAGAAATTTTGTAAGGGATTTGCTTAACAATATTTATGGTTAGTGGAATTGAGAGGAACAAAAAGGCCAAACACACAGTTTAAGCTGAACACCCATGATCTTCAATCCCTCAGGCGGCACTGCATCAAGAACTGGACCAAAGACAAAAAGGGCCATCCAGACTGCTATCAGCAGTCTAGTAGTCATTTACAATTTTGTGATGACAGCATTAATGCAGAAAAGTACATTGAGATCTTAAAGCAACATATGCAAAAAACAATGCAAACCACATTACGAAGGCATGGTTGTGGAAACAGAGGTTAACGGACTGGACTGGCCTGCCTGCAGTCCTGACCTGCCCCCCAAAAAATGTGTGGAGACTCTGCAACAACGAAGACCCTGTACAGTAAATCCCCCATTTAGACTGTAAATCTCTATGCCAAAGCATCTTTTAAGTTTGGTGAAAAGGAATAGCAGTATTATAAAGTGTTAAATGCTTTACCACAACAACTTTTTTGGAATGTGTTGCAGAGCTGAAATGCAGAAATACATGTTTATTAACAAATAAAATCAAGTCTGCCATACTGTCCCAATTTTTTCTGATATGGGGCTGTAGATGTTTGTTTAAACATTAAATTGGTGTAAACAATGAGCAGCTCATTGAATTAACTCTTAGATGATTTAGTACAGTTTTGGATGACAAAAGACATAACTGTCAGAAATATTAACATTTTCATCAGACGTTAATATATTACTACGAAAAGGCCAGCAGCTCATTGCCATCTTGACTCGATATAAACAAAATTGGGCGGTGTTTAGTTTTTAATGATAAAGTAGCAAGCTGCAATCTCACCGATCCTTTACTCTTAGGATGAGCTGGTGAAATCGGTCTACGTGCTCAAAGCTGGCCTTGTCTGTCACAGAGAACACGATGAGAAAACCATCTCCGGTCCTCATATATTGCTCACGCATGGCACTGAACTCCTCCTGGCCTGCTGTGTCTAATACTAACAAAGAAACACACATTATGTATTATTGTGCAGACATACAAATAAATACAAATAAAATACCCTCATAGTGGTGGTTAATATAATAATATTATATATTGTTTATTTTGAATAATATATTGAATATATATTTATTAATAGTATAACATAATAAAAGTAATAGTAATCATATTATAATAAATATTTCATTATGTACTAATAGTAATCATATTTTCATTAGCAAAACCACTTATATTTAAACCTGTCAAAAAACCTGTTAGTTATTGGAACAAAATTTTGAAAGCCACCACTGCCACACGTTTTTATAATTTTTAATTACTACATTTGGGCCATTTTTTAAGCATATACAGTGGAGGAAATAATTATTTGACTCCTTGCTGATTTTGTTAGTTTGTCCACTTACAAAGATATGAACAGTCTATAAGTTAAAAGGTAGGTTTATTTTAACAGTGTTACAGTGAGAGATAGAATATCTAAAAGAAAATCCAGAAAATTACATTGTATAAAATATATACATTTATTTGCATTTTG